>LVLI01000481.1:0-63039 GCA_001687465.1 Halocafeteria seosinensis
CTCCGAGGGTACATGTTCCACCACTGAGGATTGTGATTCCGAGGGTGGCTGCGGAGTTGGCAAGGCCAGAGCAGCCTGGCCGCCAGCCTGGCTGGGGTTCAGCGGGATAACAGTTGGATGTTGAAGCTGAGGCGGTTGAGGGCCTTGAGGCGCTGCTTGCGCCACGTTGGCGTTGATGTCCCCCGTTGTCGCAGGATTGTTGAGGCCCTCTATCTGGGTAGTGAAGTCGTGAAATGATCCGCAAAAGGCGTCCACCGTTTTGCACTGACATTTGACCAGCGTAACCCCGAGAGAGGAGATGAGCTTTTGTTTTTCGCAAGCTTTCACATATCGAGAGGCGCCTAGCGGCACCACGGCATCAGTGGAATGACGGAATATCCTGTGTGGACCCTGAAATTGGACTGAATGCGCACGATAAGAGCGCGTATCGAAGCAAGGGGATTTCGTTGAGCGATTCAGACCGCCATGTCGAGGCCATTGAGTGCTTCGATCATGCCATTCGATTGGATGATAAAGATACTGAGAGCTATCATCGGAAAGCTAGCTCCCTGAGGAAGCTGGGTCGAATGGAGGAAGCTATCCACTGCTACAGTCGAATCATTGCACTGAATCCAATGCAAGAGCGCTTATTTCACGCGGGCAGTGATGTTAAAAAACGCAGGCCATCTTCAGAAAGCGTTGGAGGATTATCAGCAGATATTACAACTGGACGCTGAATTTGCGCCAGCACTCCAGGAGATGGGAATTGTTCTGGGACGCCAACGTCGATACCAGGAAGCTTTGGAATATTTCAACCGAGTCCTCTTATTGAGGCCCCATTGTAAAGAGGCGCTCGGTGCAAAGGCGGTCGTGCTGCGTACACAAGGATCTGATACAGCAGCTATCGCATGCCTTGAACAGGTGATTGCCATGGACCCAAAGTGTTGCGCTGCCTATTTGGAGCAAGGATTTTCGCTACGGAACTTAGAGCGTTACGATGAGGCCCAAGTGTGTTTTGATCACTCCATTGCTTTGGAACCTACGGGCAAGACTGCGTTTCTGGAGAAAGCTGCGATATTGGGGAGACAGGGTCGATATAACGACGCTTTATATTGCTATGGTCGACTGCTAGCAATAGATCCTCGCTGCAAGGTTGCTCTGCGAAATACTGGAATATTGTTCTCGAAACTATGGTGGCATGAAGAAGCCATGTCATATTTTGATAAAGTCATTGCACTGGATGCGGCTGACAAACACGCCCTCATGGCGAAAGCAGTGTCGTTACAGAAAATCAAGCACTACAAAGAAGCTGTATCTTGCTACGATAAACTCATCGATATGGATAAAAGGGACAAGGAGACTTATTTGCTAAAATGCTTATAGAATTGCGTCGAGAGAGTGAAGCTGTTGTATGCTTTGATCAAGTCTTAGCTGTGGACGCAAACGATGCTCGGGGATACGAAAGCAAGGGAATAACACTACAGAGGCTAAACAGACATACAGAAGCTGTCGTTTGCTTCAATGAACTAATACGGTTGGATGGTAGTAAGAAAGTGATGCACGAACATAAGCTTAGATCGCTCATGAGACTAGACCGTCATCGAGAGACAATAGAGTGTTGCAATCGAATACTCGCATTGGATTCGTCTGATGCACAGGTGCATACGGAGAAGGCAAAGCAATTAAGCAAACTTGGGCTTGATGAGGAAGCTATAGGATGCTTTGACCGGGCACTTGCATGCGATCCAGGCTATCGAAGCGCGTACCTACACAAGTACCCACTCCTTCTCAACACGGGACGTCACGAGGAAGCCTTATTGTTGCTGAATAAAGCCCTTTCAGTCATTCCTAGTTGCATTCAACTGTATCTCGCTAAAGGTAAGACCTTATATGGGCTCGGTCGTTACAAAGAAGCACTTTCTTGGCTTCCCAAAGATGTTGGCTTGGCTCCTTCCGATTCGCAAATGCTGCACCAGACAAAGGGCTTAACACTCGCACAGCTAGGCTACAATAAAGCAGCCATCTCTTTCTTTAACCGTGCTATTAAATTAGATGCCGATGACCAGATCTCACACAAAAATAAAGGTGTTGCATTACGGAAATTACGCCGGTTGGAGGAAGCTGTTGCGTCATTCGGTAGGGTGATTGCTTTGGATCAGCAGGATAAAGAAAGTTACAAAACGCAAGGTCATATGCTGAATGAGCTGGGTCGGTATGCTGAAGCTATTTTGCGGTTTAACAAAGTTATAGAGTTGGATCCCCGAGACAAAAGTGCTTACGAATGGCAGGGTAAAGCTCTACAAGCATTAGGCCGTAGTAAGGAAGCAGTTGCCTGTTTCAACCACGTTATTCGCTTGGATCCTTGTTATAAACAGGCCTACGTCAACAAACTCGCATCTTTGAAGGAGCTCAGAAGTTTTGAAGATATTTTGGCGTGTTGCAAAGAGATAATAGCTTTGGACGCTACCGATAAAGACGCATACGTGGACAAAGGAATAGTGCTTGCAAAGTGGGGCTGCTGCGAAGAGGCTATAATGTGTTTTGATGAAGCTATATCATGCGATCCGCATTATTGGAACGCTTACATGTTAAAGTCCGCAATTTTATCCAGGTTTAATCGCCGGGAGGAGGCTTTGGTATTTCTGAACAAGGCAATTGCGTTATTTCCTCAGTCAGATGAACTTAAGAAGACCAAAGACACACTCGTGCGCGAGATCCAAGACTATGAAGAAGCAATTTCCTGCTATTCCCAGGAGATTGGGTTGAGTACCTACTCCGACGAGGAGGCTACACCAGCACAGTTGGATGCCAGTGGTAATACGGTAATATCATATAGTGATCACCCGATTTCACCAGGGGATCTCCACAGGCACGAAGGCGTCGCAACATTTCCAAATTCAGCAGGTTGCGCTGGCTGCTCTGTTGAGCTGGAGCCGAGCAGTGACAGCTATGGCGTCTCAACGACTCAGCGTGAAAATGAGGCAGACGTAATTGTGTTGGATGACAGCGACGATAACTCGCAGCAAACAGAGTTCGTTTATCACCGATGATCATATCGTTCCAAACAAGCATGGAAAGCACATCTATATATCAGCGAAGCTCTACTCAGTTGGCTGTTACTCTTCCTACCAAACGTTCCGTTTGCAGCGCATCATTACTCGATTGCCATGTGTCATTGCCTCAGCCCTACTGTGAGCACGCTTGCGCCGTAGTTGCACTTACACGGCAAGACACCCTCTGTGACGCATTAATGAAGACCATGTAGCAAAGCAGTAGGAGGTGTTTGGCAGGACTTGGAACCCCCGGTAGCTGAGTAGGTCGAGAAAGGCAAATGCCTATATGTGGGTGAGAGGGCTGAGGCAAAGGGGTGTCTGACTATGTATTCACCTCTCCGTTCAGTCACATTTGGAGAATAGTTTCTACGATAAACCGGTCGAAGTTCGCCGCCTTTGAGTCGTGGCACTTGGCAAGGATGCGATGGTTCTATATCTAATAAGGATGGTTCAACGCGCTGAAGCGTGTGTACTGGTTCATTAAATTCGGATTTATCCCGAGATTGAAGGAGGCAGGTCATGTAAGTTGATTCTACTGTCTCGATGGGCTCAGTAAATTGAAATTGCTTTGCGGCGCTTAACTCCCCGGCCGGTGGGCTATCTGTCACATTTGTGTGTGTGTGCGGCGCTTTGTCTCTGAATTATGATGTGATCTGCCGCCATGGTTTCTTTAGCTATCGCGTCACTCTTCAGAATCGCTTATTTGTGTCCATACATTTCTATCTCTGTTAATGGCGTTTATTCTTGAACAATTTTAGAAGCATCGGTGTCGTACAGGTACCGTATCCAAGCAACGCGCTTACTGGAAACTATCTCTGCGTGATGGGTCAGTGGACGCGTGGACGCGCTTGCTTCATTCATGTTCATGTGCTTCCTCCCAGGTTTGCTAGATTTAGGAGTAACGTTGAGGTATACTCGCACATGGAAGAAGTTACTGGGTGCCTACTTGTTACGGGGACCCTCATACTTTCGATACACGTTAGGACAGTAGCGGCTAGTCCAACTTGCAGACGGATGCAAACGGCGCCAAGGATCTTTGGGGGAATCAACGGCTTCGGTTTCGCCATGGTAGAAGACAGGGAAAATCTCTACTACCAGCCAGCTTACAAGTTGAAATTGCCTGCAAAGTAGCGAAAAAGCGTAAGATGCGGTTCAACAAAAACGAAAACGAAACTGGATTTTTTGGTTTTTGTTGAAGCAGGCGTCTTACGGCACATTTTTTTGTTACAAAACTTTGAAACATTCAAAGGTTGTAGGACGCTTGAAATTGATTAAAATTTCGCGGGCGTTATTGGAGCGGTGCTTCAATGTATGTCTGCGAACAGATCGATTGCCGTTTAAACCTGTTTGCGTATGGTTAAGTACCCAACAAACATAAAAGGCAAGGAGGTTCGTCAATGAAATAAACAAGGGGAAGAAAAAATGAATTCGTACGCAGGGAAGAGGATTGAAACTGAAAAATTGCGCACTGACGGTAAGCTCGACGAGTGCGAAGAAAAATACAATACCATACCATACTGTGTGACTAAGCGTAGTTATTGGCTGTAGGCCAATGAATGTAACATTTGCACACTATTTGATAACTCCCTGAGAGTGCTGTACGAAGCACTCAAGTGCTCAGTCTGTCGTCGCTGCTCTAGTTATAACAGCTTGTCTTGGTAGCTCAAGTAACATCTGGTCTAACTGGTCTCGAGGGATATTTCTTGTCAAGCTCCTGGAATGATTTCCATTCTTCAATTCTCATCAATGCTCTCTGCTTGATGAACGCATTATCACCTGAAGTAAGTGTCTTCTTATCATTGTAATGTGTCATCATTTCTTGCAAAAACCCCGGACATGCCGCCCCTTTTGCTTCTTTTTTTAGGAACTCTCTATCACTTGTCGTAAGACATTTGAATGAGTCTTCTATGAACTTGTCAACTTCCTCAGCCCCCCACTGAAATGTAGCCGGAGCACATAAGGGGGCTACCTTATCATTCCCATTCAAGCGTAAGATGGTGTCTGCCTTCTCTCGGTCAGAAACGACAACGATGACGTTGTACTTCTTGGTGTTTCTGGATTCAATCGCTAAGCTCAACAACGAAGCTCTCGCTTTTTCATCCCATTCCATTGCCTCAGCAGCATCAATCACCACAATTGAGCCGTCAGGAGTCCAACGGGACACTGAATTGTCCGGAATATGAAGATGTGATTTTAGCGAATAGCTGCTTGTCAGCCACAATGCGTATCGCTGCTTGTTCGGGTTTGCTTTGAGCCATTGGTTTAAATACGTGTGTACATATGTGGTTTTTCCTGTGCCGGTCGGAGAGTACACGACGAACATTCCACCAAATTTGCTATTGAAGGCCTCAGTAAGTACCGCACGGACGTTGTCCTTCTCGACAAATGGCAGAACCCTTTCCCCATCTTTGAAAAAACTGATATAGTGAGCAGGTAATTCTTTCATCTTTTCCTTGTTCTTTTCCTTCATTCCTTCTTCTGTAGTTGCCTCACGATCTTCGCTTTTCCAGAAGCGTTCACGGAGGTACATACTGAAGCTCACCGTTCCCCCTATCGCAGATACAATTCCCCAATATTGCTGAGATTTGCTAGCAACTTTGTCCACGGATGAAGAAGAAGTGCTTTGCCATCGTTGCCGATTTTGTTGACGAATACAACCCACTGTTTGTCTCCTCATGATGAGATGCGCTTTTCTGGGAACTGCTCGCTTCATCTTGGTGATTATGTTTTCTCTGCAATCCTTACAACGTTGCTTTGCAAGTCAATCAATCAAGCCCCGCACACGGTAAACAAACCCCCCCACAACAGTCTTTGCGGTCTCTGCAACTTAACCAGCTTAACGAACAGCTCTCTCACTCTTCTGTGACCTATCTTTTTCTTTTTTTTTTTTTTTCAGGTCAGAAAGTACCTTGTGTTCTATTAGATGCTCCGGATAGGGTTCTTGCGTGCCGACAGTTAAGCTTCAAGCCGTTCTATAGCCTACACTATGTGTGTGTTATTTCAAACACGCGATCAACGGCGTGTCCGAATACTGTACAACGAAGAGAGTGGCTAGGCAATGTTGCTTACTGCTAATTTTGGACAATAGGGCATCCGCCAGTTGTTGTTTAACCAACCCAATGCGAAATTGCCTCAGGATTTCCTCAGAAATTCCTCTAAAACGAAGTGAGGAGGGCCCTATGACCCCGCGAGGTAAACGGAAGCTCAAAGCGTTCTGAACAATAGGTTTGTGGGTTTGCTACAGATCTGGCTTTCGACTCTCACTACGTTCGCAGGCGCCACTTATATACCTGTTCCGGTAGGATTCCTACGGTAGGAAGGAGTTTCTTCAAGCCAACACCAGTCCGGACCAGCCGAACTGAGCGAGGCTTTGACATATTGGGCACTCCATTGCAACTGTATAGTACGTAGGTCAGGATCCAAGTTAAACCTTCGGTGTATAGTCCATTGTGTCTGTCGTACCAAACGAACAGGTCAGTCCGGACTGTCCGGGTGGCCGCGAGACAGGTACTGGCCATGGTAGGTGCTGCCCAGGAGAGATACCAATCGCTAACCGGTGCTGGCGAGGACGAAGATGAGGACATGAGTGGGTTCCTCTTCAGACGAGGAATGAGGCAAAGGGATGTCTGACTATGTATTCACCTCTCCGCGTTCAGTCACATTGGTAGAATACATGGGTGTAGTTTCTATTATAAACCGGTCGGGGATCACCGGCGTTGAGTCGTGGCACTTGGCAAGGACAGGTACCGTGTCCAAGCAACGCACTTACTGGAAGCTATCTCTGCGTGGTGGGTCAGTGGACGCGTTGACGCGTTTGCTTCATTCGTGTTCATGTGCTTCCTCCCAGGTTTGTTCGATCGGGAGTAACGTTGAGGTATACTCGCACATGGAAGAAGTTACTGGGTGCCTGCTTGTTACGGAAACCCTCATACTTTCGATACACATTAGGACAGTAGCGGCTAGTCCAACTCTAAGGGAGGCAATTGCTGCAGTTTCCACGACGTCTAGGACAACAAGCGCGCTTACTGGCACGGAGAGCGATCGGAAACCACCGACATCCTCGTCAGGATGACTTCCTTTCCGATCAATTTGCTGTTGAGCAGCGATGGAGTTTGCAATGCATCCTCCTAATGAATGTCCTACCAGGATGACGCCATCATGAAGATCATGAATCCCTCTGCTGTGTATTGCTTCCAATACCCGCACGACATCGTTATGCAATGTTTGCAAAGAGAGATCTTCTTCGTTCTTCGTATCAGTATTTCCGTGTCCTCGTAAGTCAATTCCTATCTGTGTAAGGTGATGTTTTCGGACCCAGTTGCTTAGTATCGTAAAGGTCCTGAAACTACTTCCTGCACCGTGAAGGAATACAATTATTGGCCTTGAGCTCACCCCGGAGCCAATAGTTTCTGAGTGTATTGCATGGGATCTGTCCTCTTGAAGCGGTTGTCTTAATAGTCCAGTATCGATATATACAGCGAAACGATCCACATCATGCACACGCCCTTTGGTGGCGGCGGTGGTGGAATCCTTCGTTTCAGGTTTCGGTTCCAGCTCCACAAACGTCGCTTCCGGCATAACCCATTGCGAGCGAGTGCGTGAGTCCGTTTCACACGCTAGATTCTCGTTAGAGGAAATTCCCCTTTCATCATCCTTTGTCCCGGTGGAATGGAGTTCTGTATGGTTTGTAAATGGTCCATGCGATTCCCCCCTGCCGCTGGCGGTGGCGGCGGCTCGATGATGGTGATGATGGTGTTTCGGTCCTCGGCGATGATTATGCATACTCTGAATCAAGAACGGATATTTATGTGGGCGTCCCACGCACGGTTATGTATTTTATGTATGCTAACAAATATACGCCCCCTGGCACAGCACCAAATCCTGCATCATTCAAGCTCTGAGGCGCCAACTTCAACAATCTTCTGTATTCCACCCTATATTGGCTGTATCGTCACTTCCAAGCACACAGAGCCAATAGAATTGTGTATGTGTGCGTTTTCAACTTCAGCGTTTCATTGTTTGGAATAGGACTGCTTTGAGCGAGCTTAAATCACCTGGTTTCTGACTCATGTTTTTGAATTGAGAGGGTATCCAAGCCATTAAACTATGAGTTCGCGGTCTCGTATGCGTGCAAAGCGCCGCACTAATAAGTCTAACGTCGACCCTTTCCAGGGCAATGAAGCCCCCAGTTGGGATGATTCTGACTTTTTCTTTGGAGACGATGAAGAAGCCGTCACCGTCGGCCAGGTGTTCAACGATTTCGTTGCAGAATGCAGACAAAAGCTGCCAGAGAAGCATCTGGACACATATGAATCGACAATTAATCTATTCAAGAGTTCCATGCAAGGACAAGGCGCCGGAGAAGAGGATCCTGCGAAACACTTAATTTTCTATGTCCCGCGGTTTCTCGCCTATTTCATGGTACGCAAGGTAAACTCGACTGGAAAGAAAGATATCCAGAAAGCTGCCCAAGTGGTAAAAAACTTATTTCAATTCATGCAACGCAAGGGGTACGAGGGAATCCTTGACGCCGTAACTGAGTGGGGAATTGAGTCCGCTGAGTCGCTGAGAGAGGAGCTCGGAGAGGCCGAAGACGTATTCAAAGAGATTCGGAAGTACGCACCGGCGCCAGATGGTGTCCACGCTCGGAATTATATGTTTATCAAAACGGGTGGTTTGTCGATGGAGTGCCCTCCGGCGATGCTGAAGGGAAATCCTCAGTATGAAGACAAGGAAGGAGAATGCAAAGGCCTTTTCAAGATTACCCGGATAAAGCCTGGAAAGCTGTATACGTATGACTTCTCCCGCGACTGGGAAAAGCCGAGCGACGAGGTATTGATTATAAATGTCCCAGAGCATATAAGCTCAAAGTGCAAACCAGATTGGACTTTGGAAGCTGTACTGGAGAAGGACACTCGGAACTGGAAAATTAGGGAAATATGGAGTGTGTATACTCCCCTGGCTGATCCTACCTGGAGTCCTAAACCGATTGACGAGTATCTGGGTAAGAAGTAACGTTGTCTTATTGGAGCTTTCTTCTTCATGCTGCCCGGAGGCTATATTTACAGTATACAATTGTAAGGAAGCGGATAGCGTTGTGGATAGCGTTATCCAGTCAGAATGTCTCGAAATGGTGACACAATCACTACGGTTGTACTGTACTTGTACAAGTACAACTTTGTGTACAGTTAGTAGTACGTTGTACTAGCACACTTCAAGTTTAATGATATCCCGGAAATGCGATTAATGTATGTAGTTTTATCGTTAGTTTTGTTGTCTTCCGAAATGCTACATGTTTTCTAGGAAGGAAGAAAACTCATAAAAAATTCTAAATCATTGCTTAAGTTCGATACGACTGCAGCAAGCTAGCAGTACCCAAGAAGCCATGGAACAGTTCTCTGTACTCTACTACGTTCTATATTACTGCATCGTCACTTCCAAGCACACAAAGCCAAGTGAATTGTGTACGTGTGCTTCAGCGTGTGATTGGTTGGAATAGCACTGCTTTGAGAGAGCTTGGATCATCTGGTTTTTGACTTATGTTTTTGTTTTTGAATCGAGCATTGTATGAGAGCAGTACATGTATCCAACGGTGACCCAAGTTGGCAAGTTAAAACACAACTCGTATATGTATATTAAGTTGATAAAGAGCATATAGATAGTAAAGTACACCGGTTAAATTACAAGTACCGGTATGCGACTTGTCCAAATCCCGCGGATTCCCGGAATCGCGTCCCAGTGCGCCAACAAGAAGCCATACTGTGTATTTGATTTGTGAACGGGACTTCACAGTCATCAACGAAACACAACGACCCAAAGGCTAGCCTAGGATACCGGGAGGGAGATGCAAAGTATTGTCGTTCCTAAGTCAGTGGGTTAGTTTTACACTCATCAGCGACTTCGCCTGCGGCCTGCCTCCTCAGTCAGTCGTCTTCAATTCGACGTCGTTCGCTGTCAGCCTGTCGCATCCTGGGAATCCAGTCGGGTCTGGATTGTTTCAGGAGTAATCTGAGGTGTTGTTTGTAACAAATAACAGTGCCCGTTACGTTCATACGACTGGGACAATACTGCCTGCATATGGTCGGAGGTGAATGACTGAGATGGTGCTCCGCTGTGCACTGGTGGCGCTCGTGTTAGCCCTCTCTATCCCTTCCACAGTACAATTCCCTTCCCATGGCGGTGAGAGTGTCATTGCCGATACGGAATGTGGACAAGTGAGAGGAGTATTCAATTCAACTACACTGGTCTCATCGTTCAAAGGCATCCCGTTCGCCGCGCCACCGACAGGAGAGCGTCGATGGGCTCCTCCCGTCTCGAGGAAGCAAGCTGGCATGTGTTGGGGCGACAATGGCACCATTCTGGATGCCCAGGACTATGCACCCTACTGCGTTCAGAGTGGCCAATTTCAACATGGAGGTCAGGAGGACTGTCTGTATCTAAACGTTTGGACAGTCAAAACAGGTGGTCACAGCAAGGTATGCAGAGAATTGAGTAGAGCGCGCTATCCTTTAGTAACGATTCTCACCTCCACCCTGTGTGCAGTCTACTACAAAAACAGGTGGTCTAAGCAGGAAAAAGACTTCGTCGTCAGACTTATTGCCAGTAATGGTTTACATTTACGGAGGGGACTTGACGGATGGTCGAACGAATTCGTACCCAATGGATAACCTTGTTCAAGATGGGCAAGTTGTTGCAGTCAGTATGAACTATCGATTGAATCTTTTTGGCTTTCTAGCGACGAAAGAACTTACCGAAGTGAGCTTTACTTGCCTGTCTGTAACCGATGGATAGATATCCGGGAGTTAGAGCATTTGCACTGTATCTTATCTCGCAGACATCCGAGCGTGGCTCTTCTGGCAATTATGGATTCCAGGATCAGCAACTGGCTTTGCAGTGGATTCAAGATAATATAAAAAACTTTGGAGGAGATCCGGCGCGTGTTACCTTATTTGGCCAGAGCTCTGGGGGAACAAGTATATTTGCTTTAATGTCATCTCCTCAGTCAAAGTAAGGACGTTATATGCTACCCAGTAGTAGTAGTCGTCTCTGACAACCCATGGTTTACGGTTGTTCCCGTACAGAGGATTATTCCATCGTGCGATCAGCCTCTCTGGATCGACCAATTTGACCATGGATTTAGCAACGGCTGAAGAGCAAAATGCGAATATTGTGGATGAATTAGGTTGTTCAAGCCTAGCGACACCTGGCAAAGTAGTCCAGTGTATGCGAAACAAGACTACGGAAGAAATCCAAAAGGTCGTTCCAAAAATATGGGACACGGTCAAAAAGATCTGGGCTTTTCCTCCAGAGGAGGCAGCGTCGAACCCGAAAGGGCTAGACTTACCAGGTAAGCTAGGTACCTGGCGAGTGGCCCACGTTTGTCGGCTATCTCAGATAACTGCGTTGCATATTTGTAAATGCGCAGGTGTAGCAATTGTTGACGGCAAAGTCGTCACCAAACCACTTATCCAGGCACTAAAGGAGGGCATGGTAGACGTTCCTTTCATATTGGGCAGTCTGGCTCAGGAGCCGGACGCGCAGCCAGGCCGTATTCTATGGGATAGTCCAGTTAAGGACTTCCAAGAACTAGTTAATCAAACGTTTAGGCCTTGGGGAACAGGCACTGGGTCCAAAATCTTAGATATTTATGCCAGCGACTTAAAGAGTGGCGGCCCACAGAAAGCATACGACTCTATATTGGCGGACTATGGAGCCAATTGCGCCAACATAGATGTAGCGAAGACGGCAGCACAGGGATTCTCTTCCCCGGTATATTCCTATGTTATCACCCAGTGTCCGGTCAAACCAGTTTGGAATTTTGGTATGTGGTGTTATTACGACGTCCCGGTTATGCAAAGTTTGACCACACCGTTCTCCCTGCAGATCCTAAATACCAAAACCGATTTTCGTTTCATAGCTTCGATGTTCTAGCAGGACTTAAGGCGTATGGACTCTTCGCTTTTACCCTCGGATTGCCAGTATACACTCCGCATGAATGTGATCTTCAGTTTGGAGATATCATCCGCGCAGGTTGGGTTCAGCTCGCGTACAACGGGCGATTGGATTCCAAGAGTCCTGGGGGTTGGCGAGCAGTTAACGATGTACCAGGGTTTCCTTCAAACTACAATGTCGGAATCATTGGAACTACGGTCAATGGCTGTGATCGGTCCCCATCGGAGGCTGTAGCCACAAAGTGTGATGCGAAATCCCAAACCCAAACTAATTTTAAGGATGACATCTGCACATGGTGGAACTCCAAGGGCTTCGATCAGAGATTTTGGTGGAGCAATTGAGATTTACGTCCACAGAGTATAATTGGGATGCGAATCCCACATGGATTGTAAGGGCAGTATCCGCAAACGGTGGCCCTCCAATGGCTTCGTCCTTTGAGTAGTCGGTAGAAGAAATAGCAACAGTTTCTCAACGGCTATCTAACCTCTTGCCGAATACTTCCATTTCAACTTGTTTCTTGCTTCGACGCAATGCTTTTGCCGCCGCTTAGCGGAGTGTGAACTCCTGTTGTTCCAGGGAAGGTAAAGGGCTTCCTGTCAAGTGATCGAATAGCCAAATAGGCCATTGCACAAGCCTCCACTGCATCACCATCCCACCCGATTTCATCTATATCTTGTAGTTTCACGCCACCATTATCCACAGACAGCCGCCGCTCTAGCTTGTCAATTATAGTGTCATTCTGTCGTCCTCCCCCACATAGGATCCATCTCCTCGGAGTATTAGGCATATGTTTACCTGATACCGCTATCCCCGCAGCTGTAAATTCAGCGAACGCGGCAGCAATATCATATACGGACAGTCCAGACGATTTGGCTTCCTGTAGGAAGCGGGTGAACTTGTTTCTATCGAGGGACTTGGGGGGCGCCTCTTCAAAAAACGGGTCGCGTAACCATTTGTTGATCAGGTTTTCAGGCACAGTACCGAGTCTGGAATAGATCCCGTCTTCGTCATATGACTTGCCAGGAATATGTTCGTTGATCCAGTCATCCAGTAACGCAACTCCTGGGCCCACGTCAAACGCTAGAATATCTGAGTTCTCGGAGGATGCATCGCCAATGTAAGTGACATTAGCAACTCCTCCAATATTGACAAACACCACAGTATCTTTTCTATGTTGCTGTATATCTCGCAAAGCAATGGCGCGATGAAAAATTGGAACAATGGGCGCACCTTGTCCACCATGCCGAACATCATTGGATCGGAAGTCGTGAACGACGGTAATTCCCGTAAGTTCGTGCAATCTAGCCACATCTCCTATTTGGAGCGTGTAGTGCTTTTCAGGAGCATGAGCTACCGTATGGCCATGGAATCCAATAACGTCAACTTCGCTGGGAAGGAAGTGATTCATTTCCAACACCATCCTCACGGCATCGGCGTGGTAGTCAGCCAACTTGGTTGACACCTCCTGGATTTTCGGACGGAGTGTTTTGGGAACGCTGTCCCACATGCTCCCTTCACTCGAGTTTTCATTTTCCTCCTCAGGAGCACTATGAAAACACTGGCGCAGTTCTTCTCGAAATTCAGCACTGTATGGTATGGTGACGAATTCTCCTACCTGATCGATCTCAGCTTCGCCGTTGGTGCGAAGTAACACGGCGTCGATTCCGTCCAAGGACGTACCGCTCATTAATCCAATAGCTAATCGTGTTTCAGACGTCATATTTTGCACAGCTCAAGAATTCACCATGGCATGTATGAAAACGCAACGCAAGGGGGGTGGAGGATACAACAGATCGTTCACGTGCGTTACCTGTACCTAAATAAGAGAGAACAGGTACATGCAAAGTGCTGGATTCGGTCATATTGAGCATTTATCAAGCAATCGTGATGTACTAGGACAAGTCTACCACTGGTATCTTTAACGCGTCTTGTTTGTGAAGTGGACGTCCTAGAGTCTCGACCACGCCGTCAATGCCACTGTACAAGTAGCAGACTGTCCTCGAAATCCTCAACACGGCTACATAAAGTAAAGTGAAGGTGGTGAATAGCATTTGAAGAGGATGGCGACAGCTACCTCGAGAGGTAGCGACGTTACTCGCGGCGGCGACAGCATTGCTGACACAATGGATCGGATGGATACCACTACCAGGACTAACACACCATCAGCCTGGCAGACCGAGCAGTGTGGGAATCCGAACTCAGTGCACCCCTGCCCCCGTTTTCGATATCTACTCAAGATTTTCCGAGGAAACGAGGATATTATCCACCTATTGTTACTCATGTTGGCAATAGGAAAATGACTCGGGAAAATCGAACTCCAATGAAAAGGTTACTCGCGAGGTTTCTTTTCGCCTCCTTTCCAAAATTTGGTCCGGTCTCCGAATTGAGTGAGAACATAACGTTTCCGTCTAGCGTAGCATGTAGACTGGACTTCTTCCAGAGAACGAGTTTGTATTATTGCTCGTCCTTGCGGCACAACGCGAAAGGGTTTAGCAGTCAGAGTACATGTGTAAATAGACGTAGCCGTAGCTACTCTACAAATGGCAAGTGATCGTGTGGACGAGTTGGCGTAGACTGTTCATGTAGAAGGTGCCAAGCTCTATCGAACGGCCCTAGTGAACAACAGTTCTGGTACCGCAACGTACGACCGTCTATGCTTAGGGCACGATGTAGAATCTATCCCATCGGGCCTCCTTCCTCATCCGGTGCGTGCAACTGATCTTTCATTTCCGCTGGTTGTTCGGCTGTCATAGCATAAGGAAACTCTTCTTCACCTGAAACGGGGACGTCTTGTTCCAGAGTTGTTTCAACTATGTCCTTTTCGTTGGCCGGTGGAGCAGCACACATTTGTGCTTCATTTTCTTCTTCCCAGCGCTGCTGACGAGCTTTCCATCGTTCAGGAGCATACAACGCCTCCGCTTCCGCAACAGCATCCCGTAGTTGCATTCTTCCAAACTTCATATTCTTAAGTTCCTCACGAAGAGAATGTAATTCTTTTTCGTATTCTTCGTCCTCGTCATAAGACTCCTTATCCTCCTTGCTGTCTACTTGTGTTGTCTCTTCCCCCTGCGACTGCGTATACTGAGCAACTAAATTGGACGCATACCTGGCAATTTCGTCCTTATCTTCAGGCATTGTTTCGTCTGTTTCATCTTCATCGGCGTTGCTTGATTGATTCTCGTTTGGCAAACCCATTGAGAACCGATTTTCTTGCTGCTTACGGCTTTCAGACTCTTCTTCCGCCGAAGACTGTTTTGCGGTTGCGGTTGCGGTTTCTTCACCCGAACGAAGGTTCCATTTTGACTGACGGGAGGGATGAGGCGAATAATGGTTGTCTTCATCTTCATCAGAGGTTCCGTCGGAATTCTCCAAAAAGTTCTCAAGTTCACTCTCCGGGACATCTGTCTCCAAATGGAATTCGTTTCGGAGCTCTCCAACCAACTGCAGATCGCAGGAAAACGCCGAGCGTGAACTGATCTACAGAAGTCATATATGTTACAGTGTAATAACGCTTACCTTTTCAATATCCTCTCGAGAAGCCATTTTGTCCTCTGAGATGGTCGATTTACATCGCGCTGATTCTATTTCGATGTCTTTCCTTGTTATCGGTCTTTGTGCAGTGGCTATAGACTTCAGCTCGTTGAAATTACTGCTACTGCGCCTACTGGATCCCCTTCGAGATGATTGCCAGCTCTCGTATTTCGATTTTGCTTGCAGATATTCCTCCACAGCAGAAGAAGCCGTGGAATCTGCAGTAGGTGGGCGTCGGAGAGATCCCTGGTTCTCGGACCCGTTGGAGGGCAAGTCTTGTAGCACTGCCTCATGCTTCCTGCTCGACAACGACGACAGCGCAGAGTCAATCATTTCCAGTCTTCTCGTTTGCCGTTTCTCCAGACGCTGTTTCCGTTGCTCTTCAATAACTGGATCGCGACCCACACGAGAACGTTGGTCCGATGTTTGAGACGATCCAGAATTTCCGCGAGGAGTCGGACATTGCGATGCGCTTTCGTGTTTCGTATTGACAGAAAAAGCAGCTGAGGGTGGTCGCGACCTTACATATGGGTTTTCGTCTGTGCTGAACACGTGATCACGAGCCAATCTCCCATTATCTTGTTTCTTATCGTCAGTGCGCGCTGTACCGCCTTCCGGATTCTCCGGGGACTCCTCATAATCTTCATATATTGCAGATAAGCTACCAATATTATTCTGCTTGTAATTTTGGCGGTAGTTTCCTGTGTTGCTTCCTGCATCATCAAAAGGATCCTCTTCGACCATTGTCATGAAGAACGGGAAGAGCTTCAGCTGCGCAGCATGAAGCGAGTTGCTATGTGTGCTTGCTTTATCCGAATATTCTGAGTATGCACTCAGTTCTTCGTCCAACTTGGACATTCTCTCCTTTACGTTATGTTTTATTTTGTACGCGTTGCCTTTCTTTCTCTTAGAGGATGCTCTCGAGTTGCTAAACTCACTTGAATTCCACTGCTCCTCCGACGCAGGATGACTGGCAATGTCACGAGAAGCTGACTGCTCCGTCTTGCAGCTTCGACTCTTGATGTCAGACTGATTAGTTTCACCTTCCTCGTCGCTAGCCTCCCCCTCTGTGCTCGTATCGGTTTCTTCCTCCAGCCAAACGCGTAATTTCTCTTCCTCCTCCTCTGTTAGACGTTTCGACGGATGTCCAACGAGGTCCTTATTGCGTTTTACAAAGTCCTGGGAACCTCCTGTGCCACCCGACCGCTTTGTGTCATGACCGTTTGGAGAGTCGATGTAAGAGTGAGAGTCGGGCGAGTAACCAGCATACTCTCTCTCTTCGTTAGTAGAGCGCGGGCTCACACCTAGTTCGTTTTGAAGGTCTAATTGCAGTTCACCTGGAGTAGTGCTTGTTAATGTCTCCTCTGGTATCTGATACGTTGACATGTGATTCTCTTTGTCTACACGCTTGTCATCCTTTCTAAGCTGGGGGTTGTGGTGTGTTGGGATACTCTCTGTTTGTTTAGAGCACGTAAAAGGGGTACTCGTAACAGCATTGTGAACGGTATCAGGAGCAACGTTGCTGCTATCCATTGTAGACCGGACGTGCTCATCTGAAACGTTGTTGTTTCCAACCATTTTTCTTGTCATCCTACTGCTGAATCCAAGTTTTTCATACAATGCCTGGCGCTGCTTTAAGCTTTCAGCTTTGCGTTCTTCTTCCGTCGCATATATTTGCTTCTCATATTCTTCTTGAGATTGCGAGGCCTTCTTCGCTCGCTGGGACCAAAACAAGGCAATAGAGACGTGCTCAATGAGTCATACGTGATTGATAACTACACTATACAGGATTAACTTACATCGCTGACTTCCAGAAGTTGTCTATCCAGATTGCGTATCTCCTCCATACCCTTCTCCATCAATCGCCGTTTTTCTTGTTGTTCTTGGGATTCTTGTTCCTCTGGTTTAAAGGAATGTTGTCCATTTGAGGCAGTTTCATCATTATATGAAGCTCTCTCCATTTGCTTGGCTTCTTCTTCTTCTCCCTGTTTAGTCTCCGTGGCGTCCTTCGATTCACTTTGTTGCCCCCTCTGTCGTAGGTTTTTTTTTGCCGGTAACTCGATGGGGGATCTCGGGCGTCCATCAGTACGTTCCACTGTGTTTGAATGGGACTTTGCGTCGGTTTCCGTAGACTGCAATTTAGTAGAATCCCCAGGTTTCCTAGTTTTGACTATTCCCGTTTTATCCGCTTTTAACTTGGTAGGATTCTGCCGCAAACCGTGGGAACTTCGAGAACGGGATACTGCACCTCCGAACAATTTCTGGGCAGCAAAGTTCCTCTGTTTGTTCAACTGTACTTGATGCTGCTCTCGCTCTTCGTCTTGACCTGGAACATGCTGCTTAGTGGTCTTCTTGTACCTAGCTCCTCCTTTCGCATGGGGATGTTTCGTTTTATCGCTGGTCGCTAGTGAATCACTTCCGTAGTCTGCTGTGGCGCTGTTTCTTCTCCTCTGTTGCTGCGGCTCATTTGAGCGGAGGTCCTTCTTATAAAATGATGAAGCACCTGCTTGACTGAGAATCCCCGAGGAAGAGGTATTTCGCGTCATAGAGCTAGAAGAAGCATGAACATGTTGTGATGCTGGAGTTGAGGCCGGGGTACTGCTGGCCGATTCAGGTCTCGAGGACGCCGAAGTTGGGCGCCCTGAGCCTTGTGAAGACAGACTCTGCTCTAGAGCATCCATGATTCTGTGTGCATGAAACTTATGTGACAGACAGGGAAACAATCAAGCCAGAACCAGGGCTCAATGTACAAACGGCTGCCATATTGAAGCCAACTTCAACATGTCAATTTTTTCTCACACTCGTTATTGGGCCGATTTTTATCTTTCAACAGTACGATATAATCGAGTGTTTGAAGAAGATCCATTACGGAAGAATCATGATGTCATCTTCATCTCCCACCCATGTGGCAAATACTGCCGGAAATGGTGCCAGTAATCGGAGTGCTACACGCCGATACCGCAACGCATCCAAAGCCGAAGTCCGAAGCGAACTCAAGCAACACCGTGAAAAAAGGATGACCCAATTGCATGCCTCTCCCCCAGGAGCTCAGAAACAACAGGGATGGGCTTCTTCTACAACGTCTTCTGGAGTTTCCCCGAAAAAGGATTCACGCACCTCGGCGTCAACGACAAGTGTGAAATCCGCGACGTTGGGATCGAAGCCAGCTCCCTCCGCAAATAAGAACATGTACGGATTCGGTAGGCACGGATCGTACGATTCAGAGAGTAATATAGCTTCTAAGGAGGTTTCAATTTCAAGAGAAATGCTCAATGAGTTTCAGGAATGCTTTGCATACCACGATGACCACAGGTCAGGATTGGTGGATGTATCCCAGTTTCGACAGGTACGTTACACCAACCATGGTGATGGAAAGAAATACCCTTGGATCATGGTATGCTCGTTGTTGCAGATAATAACCTCGCTAGGCTACTTATTGCAAGATGAAGAATTCCGTTCCATTGAGCGTGTTGTGGACTCGAGCTTCGGTGGACTACTGACGTTTGGCAACTTCTGCAAACTCATGCTTACTATGGTTATTCCTGCGGTCAACAAGAAAGAAAATGGTCCTGCCAAAGTCAAAGATGCTTTTCGAGTATGTATCAAACTTGTTATTCGTAGTCGCTTATTAGTCGGTCATATGGATCTCGAGTCGCGCGTGTGTGTGTGTGCACCCGACAGCGTTACAATAGGCTCTTCTATGACGTGGACAGCGATAAAATTGCTGTGGGAGATTTAGAGACACTTATGATGAGAAGAGGCAGTCATGTAAGGCTCATTATTTTACATGGACGTTAGTACAGTGCACAATTCATTGTTCCGTGTCATGGTGCACAGCCGTTGAATCCCTCCTCTTTTAGAGCACTAATAGATTCGGTTAGTGTAGACGATGATTATACCGTGCATGCAGGTAAGACCGAAGTAGGCAGCTCAGATTTAGTGCTACTCGCTCTTTAAAGATTGACGATGTCCTTTGGTTCCCGCAGAATCTCTGGTCAACGTTATCCAAGATGTTCGAGGCTTTAACAGTGTCGCTGAAACAGCCGTGTCTGCCTCAGAGACTCACTCGTAGATCCACAGTATATCTCCCATTAATGACAACAGCGGGGTATCAAGAGGCTATTGCCTACTTTTGCTGTCTTGGCTGGTCCGTAACAATTTCCTTCAGCAGCATCCCTTCGTTCTTTACATCATTGCCCTATACACGGAAAGTGCAAAGAACCCTGTTGACATCGACAGTAACGCTATTCGATGTCCAGACTGAGAAACGGGGACTTTGGCCCTTTCATGCAATAAGTAAGCTCCCACACCTGCACATCCGACGCTCCCTGTAACCTTACATGCCATGCAGTCTTGCTGATGTCCTGTAGACGTCGGAGCGGCTTCCGTCGCCGAAGCATCGGGGCTAGTGATTCTCATCAAAGCACTCCTGAAATATCCTGCTGGAACACTGGGCATCCAAGACGACGAATTCTTTCCCCGAACTGTCCTTGCACCCGAAGCGACTTCGTCCTGGTCTGATGTATAAGTGTTATGAAATCCATCATCTCGGTCACCGCGTTCATCTCCTGCCATTTGAGTTTTCCTCGATCTCTCGCGTGCGCTCCTTTCACAGTTTTGGAAAGAACATGGAAAATGGCAACTCTCAACCCAGTTCACTGAGTTCAGGTTAAATTAGCTCTGGGAAGGCTTCAAGTTGAAGTACGGATGCCGGGCGAAGTGCCAGTATGGCAAACTGGCGATGCTAGCCTACAGTCTGCTACAGAACCAATGTTTGGTGTTTGACAGTACAGGATACGTCTAGTAATTCGATAACAACTTTAAGCATCGAGATATTGCCAGAAAAAGCGTCATGAGTATACATGATTGCATGAGCCGCATATCTTTTTTGAATTTGGACGACATCCACCTAGTGAATATACTGCAGGTAAGGTTTTACCCAAGCCTTCTCAAGAGTTGACCAATTTTGAATCCACGTCTTGTACGCAGATTGTATCAAAACCGTTTCAGGAACGGCAGAACGTTTGAGCGCCGAGTACCTGGATAGTCGGTTCCAACTCAGCGTTATCATGGCTAGCTCAGCTCGCACAGGTGCTCTTCCTCCCGCGGGAGAAATAGCGGCTAATGCAGCAATGACTGAAGGTTTTGCCAGACAAAGGGTACGACAGGAGAGGAAACAGTGGAAACGGGACCACCCGATGGGATTCGTTGCTAAACCTCGCGCAAACCCAGATGGCTCAGTCGATCTGATGACATGGGACTGTAAGATTCCCGGTAGTGATAAAGTAAGTACGCTTCTTCCTTGATAGATACTCCACCGATGTCGTCTCTTTCCTGTTCTGGTGCTGTTTAGCGTTTGAGGAAGAGGAATTGGTTTTGGGTATTTATGTTACCCATTCTATTCGCAAGTACAGGGTCCCTGGGAAGGAGCGGTGCTCAAATTAGTTATGGAGTTTCCTGAGCAATTTCCGGTTTATCCGCCATTTTGTAAGCGAAAGCAGCGTAGCATTGCAAGGCTGTTCATGTCAGTTGTGTCATCGCGCTGTTTCATTCATTGCTGCTGCAGGCGCGTTTCAGGAAGAAGTTTACCATCCAAACGTATATCCGGATGGGGAAGTATGCTTTAGCATTCTTGCGGGTGACTGGTCGCCTAGTTTGAGCATCAAGTCGGTACGTACTTTTTTGTTACTTGCTCCGGTTGCCACTCTCAGCCTGAAGAAGTTCGTTTACTGTTCCAAGCAGGTACTGTTGGGCATTCAGGAACTCTTAGACAACCCGAACATAGACAGTGCAGCCCAGGACAGCCCAGCAAAACTGTACCGGTAAGTTTTGATTCCGTGGTATGTGGACTCAAAGGTAACCAACTTTAACTTTACAAGTCCTCTATCTCAGTGAGAGCCTCGCTAAATATGAGGCAAGGGTTCGGCAGTTGGTGAAGCAACGACACCTGCCGGACAAATGATGAAGGACTCTGTCTCTACCCTGTTCATGGCAATGTTTGCGACATTCAAGGTATAGCAGAACTGCATACAAATGTCGCGCACTCATGCTACTTCAGGGAGTTTAGTCTTCTGTCAAGTGCTGGAGCTCCTTAAGTATTCGTTGCGCGCTTACTGCCGCCTGTTCCGATAGAAAACCGATTTAATATATATGACGATGGCAAGTTTAGTGTATTATTTGACTTAAATATGATTTCCACAAGGTCCGTGCGAGGGTGATTGGGTGCTTAGCCTCGGCTGTACCTTTGCGCAAGCTCCCGAACCTTCTCCTTGTACCGTACAGGATCATCTCTGCAAGTATACGTAGAACAATACCGCCCGGTTCGGACAAGAGGGAGCAGTCACCATAATTCTTGACTTACCGGCACATTCGGAAAGGCTCAGCCTGAGCAGGATCTCCCAAGTTCGGGTTATCGAGAAGTTCTTGGATTCCCTCTAAAATCTGAACTAATACAACCGGGTCAAAACGCGCGAAAAATGGGAATGAAGTAACTACAACCACGTACAGCTCGGACATTTAAGCTTGGAGACCAGCCAGCTTCAGACAGGATGCTCAAGCACACAGTCCCAGATGGGTAAACGTTCGGATGAAATAGCACAGGTTTGAAGACACCTGTGGCGGGAGCATGCTTATTTTGTAGATGCCGCTCAATTGCAAAGCTCCTTATTACGGGCACGTACATTTTGGTGGTTTGGCAGGAAACTCTTCGTCGAATATCATGACTAAATTGTAAGATGCCCCTTCCCAAGGTGTCTGCGTACAGAAACACATGTGATTCAGTAGGCAAAGAATTCAAACATTCTCCGCAGACGTACGTTTGGTTTCCCTGGTATTTTGCAGTCCCAGGTCATCAGGTCAACTGAGCCATCCGGTTTCGAGCGCGGCTTGGCTACAAAGCCAACAGGGTGGTCTCGCTTCCATTGTTTTCTTTCTTGACGTAATCGCTGGCGGCAGAAGCTGTTGCTGTCAGCGTCACTCTTCGCTCCACCGGCGGCCGATGCTGAGGCATACTGATTTCCACCATTGGTTGACGCCGAAGCAGAATAGAAAGCAGAGCCTGAAGAAGAAGAAGAAGGTAATGCTGAAGGGGCTCCATTATGGGGACCATCGCCCTCCACCAGATCCACGGTGGTGCTCATATTTGTTTGTTGTTTCTGGAGTAATTACGCAAGCAAAATACAATAATTACACGAGAACAGTTGGATACGTTTCGCCTTGGTAATAGCTCTACTACTTTTTCATCCATTCGAATGTCTACATCATGACATACACACTAGTTGTTCTACGCGTAGTCGCCGGGCGAAAGTTGCAACTTGCTGGTTTGAATTGCGTGTGAAGTAGGACAACTTTCACTTTGAACCCGCAATTGAAAGAATGTTCAAGACGCACGAATCTGTTTAATTTGTCCTGTTTGGCTGAAAAATTAGACACTACATAGTGAAAGGGATTTCTTTCAGCAGCGCGTTTTGAACGAGGTGTTGGTACCGGCTCGACCAATTCAAGGCCTTGGAATCCGGAGCACTTCCGTTACGAGATTACACTGGAAACTGACCAAACGGTCATCTGTACCAAATATCACCAGAATTGTGTGTCCAGAGTCATCCGAATCCCAGTATGTCCGTATCAAGTGGCTATTCTCTTTAGGCAATATTTGTCTGTGCGTGTTTTCGACGAAGCGGCTGGCAAACATTGGATCCTCAAACAACTTTGATGATTTTGTAGGTTCCCTTCCATAACCAACTTTCCCCAAGAGAACATGGTCGCAGCATTGCCTCCAAGCAATGAAATCCACTGATTCACTATCTGGTCCACCATTTTGTCTGACGGTTAGACCCCTTGTCTTCAGCCATCGAATGACCTTGTGTTTTGGAGAAGCTTCCTCCGGTAGCCGCATATCTTGGAGCTGCACAGCGAATGCATCCTTCTGTGCCATTGGTCGAATTTCCCTCGTAACATCCATCTTTTCTGGACGATGTTCGTCCTCCGTCACTGGGGAAGTGCTTTTTCTTTTCCGGAAAAGTGTATTGGAAGCCTCGTATGAATCAAGTAATGATGGATGCAAGGCACGATGTGGAAGTTGTTTTACCCGACATTGAAGATAAACGGGCAAGGTAACAGCACAGCAATTAAACTACTGACTTTTGGTAGCAGTATGACCTGCTATAAAGAAAATACTCGTCTACGAAATAAAACATCTGTGCGGGTGAAACGTAGAAGACTTCTGCTGTGGAAGTGAGAAGTTGAGTACAGCTTGAACTTCCTGAGTGGAAAAATTCAATCAGGTGAGGGATGTGTACTGTACACTGTTAAGGAGACTTCCGTGCATCTCTGTGTGATGCACAGTTCCAAAGCGAGAAAAATACCGCAACTTCGATGAAGTCGTTATAATTCAAATTCCCGCATCATGTGCGACCCAAGCAGCGAGGTTGGGCGTGTCGCTCATCCCCAAGCACTTGTAAGTGTTGCTCATCGATTGTACGTACAATATTCGGTTCATAGGATCTCTTTAGAGTACAAGTAGGAGTGTGGGTGTTGTAAGCTGTTGAATGAAGAGTACTCATGAGAAAGAAAATTCGTCTAGCTTAACACCACGAGACGCTATTCATCCCTATTGTTGGCTCCATCAACGACTTCTCCTGTAGACATGAATGATCTGATGGGTGCATCTTCCTCCTCCTTGCCTTATTCTGGTGCTATTGCAGCGTCGGCTGCTGCATCGACGGCTGGGGCAGCGGCACAAGACCCGAACGCCTTCTGCCGGCAAAGACTCCGTCAGGAGAGGAAGCAATGGAAACGGGACCATCCTGTTGGATTTGTGGCGAAGCCGCGCAGTAAACCAGACGGCTCTGTGGACCTAATGACTTGGGATTGCAAAATTCCAGGAAAGCAAAACGTAGGGATCTGAACTTGGCGCATCATGATGGGCACTTTCGGCAGCAGTAACATGTACTCTACGTTCTGGTTCAATATGCAGACGCCGTGGGAAGGCGCATCATATGCCTTAGTGATGATGTTTAGCGAAGAATTTCCCGCTGTTCCCCCAAAGTGTATGTTACCTTAATGATGGTGCGATGCCTCCTTTGCAACCATCGCGCTTGTTCCCTCGATGGACGTTGCAGGTTCGTTTACGCCTGTTATATTTCACCCCAATATTTACCCATGTGGAAAAGTATGTTTGAGTATTCTCGACAGCTGGGGGTGGAGCCCAAGCTTAAATGTCAAATCTGTATGTCGCCTCTATGGTGTGCTCCTCGGACCCTGCTTCGTAAGTCTGGAATTTGTCTTGACTCAGATACTAGAGGGAATTCAAGAGCTTCTCGACAACCCTAACCTACGAGACCCGGCGCAAAGTGAATCTTATTCCTTGTGCATGTAAGTAAACTGATAGCAAATCTGGTTTTGAATCATTTGTAGCGTGTATATTGTGAATATTTTGAGGATCAGGTACAACCCTTCAAAGTACAAGAAAGAAATTCAAAGGCGTGAGGTGGAGCCACGAAAAAAGGGGTTCAAATAGGAGATGTTTAGGCTAGTTACGCTTGCTCTCTCCGTGAGATGCATTGCAATGCTACAACTTGAGTTGACAACTATACAGCTCCAGGTTTCCAATCTAAAATACAATATATGGTTGTACCAGTAGGTAGTACCCGTAGCCTCCCCCGCCGAACGCTTCGCTGGGAAGAATTTTGATTATTTAGCTTTCTGCATTTGACGAGCACCGGTTATCCCAGCTTCCCACAAGTCGAGTTTACTCAGTTTTTTCTCAGATGAGTTCCACCATTGTCAAGTGTTCCTGACTCCTGCACCGTGCTTCCGCAAGTTCACAAGTCCTTTAGCAATCTAGCAAGGTAACCAGAGCTTATTTCTCGCTTGGGTTGTCCGACGACGTATATCTCACTATCTCTGTGAATGCATGTTCAATCGATAGATCAAAAGAAAGAAATCCCCCAACAGAAAAGAGTGTCATGTGCTCTCGAGGCGTATGGCAATTGGAGCACTTACTCGTGCGCTATTGTAAGCACAGTGGAAGTAGTCAAGGCATCAGGTATGAAATAAATTGTATAACTACCTGGGAAACTTACCGTACTTCAATATATGTCTTTGTTGGGGTGTATGCAGGCAATATATAGGAAATGGATTGGTGGAGTTTGCTCGGGAGAACCCTCAAGTGAAGATAGAGACCGAAAATGCCTCCAATAAACATCCACTGGTCAAGGGACAATACGTCAATGGGAGAACGAAAGCTATTGAAGTCAAGAACAAAAACTCAAAGGATATTGCTAGGCAAGTACAGTACCTGCGAGACAGTAGTGGTAGGAAGTTACGGCACGTGACATACCGAGTGTCGTCTAAACACCCGTCGATACAAGGAGTATGGGATACATCGACAACATTCGACAACTTTCAACTGCGATCGTAGGAAGGGAGAGAGACTAGTTACATAAAGATATACATACTTCCTTCCTCCGAGAGTTTGTGCGTCGCCGTGGGGGCCTCGATAAAGGTGGAGTCGGTATATTACCCGGCTGGCGAGTTTGAACATAAGCTCAATACGCTTATTTTGCGAGAACAACTATCAATGCTACAATAGCAGCAAACAATAAAATCATGATAACTATTAACACGGCCTTGTGTACTACAGCTCGACACTTCATCCGGCGTAATATAGCACCCCCTGCCCTGGCTATTACAGTCGTATGCTGAACCCGCTCTCGCATTGCTTCTAACTGTTTACCTTGGTCGTGTATTGTTTCTAATCCTTCCGAACCTGCCAAGTAATAAAAGAGAATACTGTCAAAGACGTATCAACTAGTCTTCATGCCATAACACTGAACGCACCCATCTGTTGCGATTCAACTAGTTGTTGCTGCGCCCTTTGTAGAGATGACGTTCCTTTATCTATTTTTTGCTGGGTCTGAAGAAGTTGGTTATGCTGCTGTGTATATTTTTGCTGCGAACCAGAATTTCATTCAGAGGATGAGTCCTTTTCGAGATGCAACCTTCAGACATGAGGGGTAGCCACTTACTTGATCCCTGTGCGGTCCTGAACCACTATTTTCAGAGGCCAATAACTCTTGTCGCTCGTTTCGTTCCATTTCACGTTTTAATGTTTGCTTTTGCTCATCTAAGTCTGCCTTATACTGTCTTAATTTCTGGGCCGCATTTCGTTTGTCACGAGGTATCATGTTGTCTTTCGCCTTGGACATTTTTTGAAGCTGCACGGGGGTAGTTTCAACAGATAAGCACTCCAACTCTACTTCTACTCATGGTCCAGCTCTCTCATTATACACGTGCGTACCTCTTGTTCAGCTCGTTGCGCATACACTTGCGCTTGTCGGTGGTGCTGTCCCCGTTCCTCTGCAAACCGAGAATCACCCAATCATTATGAATTCGTGTTCGCTGTGTGGGCTGATGCCAATAGACGAATGTATACATGCATCCACTTACGTGCTTTAGTGCATACTCGTATTTCTGATATGGATTCACTAAGATTTCGTGCTTCATGGGAGAAGGCGCTCTCCGCCTCCTCGAATTCAGATTGCGCTGTTCCACTCATTTCCCTCTCGTTCACAACATCAGTTTGACATATTATATCATCTGACATCGACTTCACATACATGCACAACCATACATACGGACATACAACACATCACAGGAGTGTATGAATGAATGAACTCATAAAGGTGTGAGAAAAGATTGTCTCTTTGGGCAGGAACTGCAAGATACCATACCATCTAGTTAGTGTGCACCTCTTGCATACGAGCTTCGATCGATAGATTGGTTGGATTTTGACCATCAGTGGTGCTGTATAGTGTCCAGAAGAAGAAGAGGGTATCGATAGTGGTATGGCGGCTTCGTCGTCTTCTGCTTCCTCCTCGGCGGTGACCGAGGAGAGTAATGTCATAGAACCCCAGGAGAAAGAGAGGCTGCAAGAGGTCCTAGCACAGCGTCAATTCAATTGGGTAAGACACGGAAAGTTCCAATGAGTCTGCTCCCGCGAGACACACTGTTTGCACATTGCAGATTTGCTCCTTGGATGAGGCGTACATTGATTCATTCTTTGCCATGCTGGAAGCGGCTGGACGAGATGGGAAGAGATTAATACAGTCCAGGTCCGAATTCATGCGAAGGTATATACAGTACAGATATGGGCTATTGCACCAAACCTTACTTCGTGGATTTCAAGAAGATTCGAAAGGTGAAGAGCAAGGACCGAGGCAATTCGACGCGGCGCGTTTGAAGAGGTTTGGTTTCGATCAAGACAGGAATCTCCAGGCTTTTTTCCGGCACCCTCCTTCGGATGATGCCAGCCCAAAGGAGGAACGGACAGACGCGCAAGAGCAGCAACAACCAGCGCGGCGTGTGGTGAACTCGTATCATGCATGGAGGAAAATGCTGCTCTGGCAAAAATTCTATTCGTTTCGGGGTGAGGTCGAGGAAACCATTCTTCGTCGAATGGCGGCTGATGCGATGAATCGAGCGGTAAGTTATTGAATTTAGGTGCGTCCTGTTTACAGCAGACGAACATCTTACGTGGTGAGTATTGGTGGGTGCAGATGGTGGCTGAGAGAGAAGAACGGGAACGTTACTACCAAATGAGTGACTCGGACTCGGACATGGAGAGCACATCTTCTGAGGAAGATGAGGAAGCTTCTGCACGGCGCCGGAATCTCCGAAAACATGCTGAGACGAGGTGGACGGTTCCCATTGGTATGACTGAATGGGCTATAATATCCACCATCTTGTCTGATAAACAGTCTTTACAACTGGTGATGAGTAGTAGACGCAACGCGGAAAAAAGCCGAGTTCAGAGCACTCACGTTTCTTCAGGCGGATTTGGTACAGCAATTAAATTTGCCAATGGTTTTACGTCCAATAGTGGGCGCAAGAACAACGATCAGGCCTTACGCCCAGATGACCCCGGCGATAGAATCTTTGCATTCGGTTCCCACGATGGGTGCGTGGCCGTTGTTGATGCGCTTCGAAGTGCTGTTCTTTGTGCGGCATTGGGATTGGAAGGCAACGGACATACAGGCAGCGTCACATGCCTAGATTGGTCACCCGAAAATATGTATCTTGTATCTTCCAGCACGGACGCTACTTTGCGAATCTGGACCCCCTCCTTCGACTCGGTCTTTGACTCTAAGAAGCGAGCAAAAGTGCTGTCAACTGAACCGCTAAAGTGTATTCGCAAAGTAGACTGCAATGCGCCTGTCTCTCACTGCTTCTTTCTTTCGACAAATGCCAATGTGGTGATTTTCACTGAAAGTGGTTCGTCTCAATCTACCTCTTCTCAAGAGCGAACTTCTTCCCTACTCTCTTCTCCTTTGGCACGCTTTCGAGGAGGGCACTCTCGTCCTCCCTCCTCCATAGCAGCCCTTAACGTGAGTACGGGTAAAATTATCCAGCGTGTACCGGCCAACGCTCCTGTTTGCGCGCTGTCGATGAATCACAACTCATCACAGCTCTTCGCCTCGGACGATACGGGCAGAATCTTTTCACATTCCATTGCGATTGATCCTCAGTCTCAACTATCCAACCCCATTGGGGAACTGAAAAGGTTCATCCACGTGAGTGCCCCACTTAACTCCCCCTTGGCCTCAAGGGCATCACAGTCTCGCTTCAGTCTACGACAGAATCGTCACACAGTGCTGTCTACGCTCTCCTCGCCTGTAATCAGATTATGCTACAAACCTTATGATACGAGTTTTCGCTGTCCAATCCTAGTTTGCGTGGATAAGACAGGAGAGGTTTTCGCGTTAAAGCTAAGCTCTACGGTGAACGCAATGCAGTCTTCTATGGCCCAGGTAGGCTCTCATCCCTCGTATTCCTTGAGGGAAACAGCACCGGCTCGAAGAAGCCGATCGAAGCCTCAGTTTCAAAGCGCTACGCGTATTATGGCGAAATTCGAACATTACTTGAAACCTCGAGTGAGATCAGTCGGCATGAAACTAAGTTTGTGGTAAGTATACGGGGTTAGGTTTTTTGCGATCCCTGCCCGAAGTTGTAAAAGTTTGCTTTTTTCTCTGTCCGCAGCTCCCCGTGCCGTCGTAGTGACTGTGTGGCGATCAGCACTTTTGGAAGGGATATTCAAATAATTGACCCGCATGCTAAGACGATTTCGATGACGTTTGTTGCCACGTTGCTCGGTCACTCAGGGACTGTTGTTCAGCAAGCCTGGAACAACTCTGAGACTTGCCTTGTTACGGCCGACCAATCAGGACAGGTGGTGATATGGGGACAAAAAAGATCTACCGAGGCGCTTGGAATAGAAACAGCCACTCCAGAACTGTATGAAAGCGTGCAGCCTGAGCCAGCTGCCTCTCATTCTGTTCTCATATGTCCTAACTGCCAAAAGAAAATGAAAGAGAGCCAGATGTTGACTCACATTGAGGAGTGCGTAAGTGGCTAGGGTTAGCTGTCGAAAAGGAAAGGAGTGTACATTAGAGATGATTAATAGGAAGGCAATGGGTCTTCGTGACCAGAAGATGAGGTGTGGGCTCTATCATGCTTCTCGGAGGCCCGCACCGTTGTGGCCGCTGTTGGGACGCCCCCATAAGCAAATATATGCCCCTCTACCAGTTGTAAGGCTTTCTTCTTACGCTCTTGCCAAGCTTCGTATTCCTTCGGGGATGCAAATGCCATGTGTCCTGCATCGATACGAAAATTGCTCAAGTTTCTCATAGATAATCCCATTCCTGCCGCTGCGGCCTCGCCTGGCTCTCTGGCTTCTCCCTCAGGTCCCGAAACCACGCTAATTCGAGAGCGGGTTCGTATTTTGTGACCAGAGGCTAAGAGTTTCCGCGGTGAACTCTCGCCAGCCTGCTTGTCTTCTTGGCTACTATCAGAGGCATCTGCAGATGGCTCATCGCCTTTATTGACGTTTCCGCCGACGCTACCGAACTCAATATCAACCGTCTGAACGCCGCTACGGTGGCTGGTGGACTCATGCCCACCGCCGAACACAGCATTTTCTCCCAATGGGGGTAATATTCTGACAAGTGAAGTGTTGATTACGCGGTAAGCAGCCTGAGAGTAAACTTGCCACTTATCCACGTTGCTCATGGTTTGCTCAGTCCGACCACACGCGTTCAGAAGCTGCTGGTCACTCAGAACCCCCACCTGATGTAGAACACGAATTGCTGTCACAATAGAGTCTTCCTCAACAGCTCCTTCCTGAGCAAAGGCGACGCTTTTTAGCCAGCTTCTCGCGTCTTCTGTAGTGAGACCATAATGAGTACGTATCTCCTGAATAGCTGATACGGGATCTAATACAAATTCCTTCGAGCTCTGCCGTAATGTAGCCAGAAACCTGTTTATCAAATCCCGATTTTCCTTAGCCCAGTTCTTACGAGCTGCTACCATAAAGCATGGCCAGGGAGTTTGAATGCTGTCGATAAATCTGACTTCTCTTGCATCTACAAATGGCTTGGTTGTGAAATATTCCCACAAGAAAAACCCGGCTCCACCAGCGTGAACCGGCGTATTTACACTCTTGCGTAGCGTTCGGAAATCATTTTGTGTGGTAAAATCCAGCTTTTGTTTGTCCCAATGCTCGCGTTCAGCAAGAACAACTGACATCAAGTGACTTCCTGACCCCATCCGTGAGACAGCGATGGGAAGTCCTTGCAAATCCCGTAGGCGTTCATAGGGTTGATCGTATCCGACAATCACTCCCCACGTCAATGGCGTGGCAATGTACGGACTGATGATGGTGATTTCATCCTCCTCGGGGGACGACTTATCGGACATTCCTTGAAGAGCATGGTTCACAATGCCTTCCGTCAGGGCAAATGCGACATCAATATCGCCATTTCGAAGATCCTTCATCATTTGCCCAGTTCCCCCCGAGCAAGGGTACCACTGCACTTGCACGTCATTATCTCGGAAAAGCCCACTCTCTTTGGCACGATGGATGGGTCTGTTAAAATGTTCGGAAACACCTCCAACACGAATATCCACCCTCGATGAGCTCATTATCCTGTATTATGTAGTGTAGTCTCCTAAACCCTTCCAGATGGTTCAAACACCAAATTTAACCAAGCCAACTAACACGACCGCTGTCAAGAAGCAGGGACTCTTTCTAACCCATTCAACAGTGCAATGTACGAATCCCAGTCACTTATCGCTGACTGCACGCTTTGTTTAAACCGCATTCACTTAATCTCTGATGGTTGAAGTTTGCGCTTCAACTACGGCGTTTTCTACCCTACCCTATTATATAGGCTGCTCAGCAGACTCTATAGTATGGCGTGGCAGAAAAATCAGGAAACCATATGTTTGTTTTTTGTTTGCCATTTGAACTTTGGTAGTAGTGGGTGAAACTGACGATGGTGGGAGGAGAATTGGCAATGAAACGATGCTCGCTAGGATGCCTCGTGGTGCTGGTATTGGCGGCCGAGAGTCTGGGCGTGAGAGCTCATGATTTCAGGTTTTCCAAGGTGGGTTCTCTACGTGGAGCACTACGAGATATCAGATCCTTGAGATGGTCCCCTCCGACGTACAATCAAACAGTGGTGGAAGCGTTCTGGAACAAGATCTTGCTCAACCCGATGCCTCCGCTCGAGAAGGACCCCTATCAAATACCGAATTTCAATACAACTTGGAATGACTCAGTATGTGCAGTGAAATACGCACAGGATAAGGTGACGGGTAAGGAAGATAGGCATCGATATTACCTGTACACGTATCGAAACCCGCAAGACGCTGTCAATGACAACGCTTACGTCACGCACTTACATCCATGTGGATACTGCTCAACAACGAAGGATTTGGCTATCTACATGAACTACACTGACCTGACTAATCCGGTACGGATTTGTGGTGCTCTTGCTACCTTTTCGCAGCCTCTGGCAATGGAATGTCTGGAGAAGATTGGATTTACGACGCAATGCTCGAAAATATGGATGTACGATGCCATAAACACCCGAAAAGAGTGCTGGCCACCGTGCATCAAAGATTGGATTGAAGGCGTGCCTAATAATGTCCCCCCAAACTCTACCAATCTCAATCCCTGTTTGGAGTGCGATGAAACGAAGAGTGGCCCAATATTCAAGGTTGTTGCTGGGAGAACCCGAAGAGATTCGGGGCTTGAAAGCAGTATCAATCGCCCTCCCTCCTCTATCTATAACATTACTCACTATTATTATTAAGAGTACCAAATGAACTAACATATTAGCTTCAGTGAATTACTGTAGCATTGGTGATGGGCAATACCACAACTCCTTCTACATTAATAATGAAGCAGCTCTGCAGCTTCCGTAATTAATATGTATATCTATGTATCTACGAAGACCATTAGCTACCGTACTCCCAACTTTAGTTCGGTTTGTGCATTATCTTCAACAGTCTTACAAGAAGGGGAAATAATCATGCTATTCAGTCTTCTGATTGAAAGGACCCAGAGACGTAAACTCTGACAAGACCTATAGTGTGTGTATTGGTAATGCTCCTTACAGTGAAGACACTGTCGTTGTTTTTCTATCAATTGCTCCATCTTCGGTTTGACAGTTGAGTGCGTATTGTATTGCAGAGGTGTCTGCTACAGGTTACGCTAAGCCATGTGAGGGGTGAACCCTACCAGTTGAGGAAAAATGCAAGCCAAGCTACACCTCAGTCGTCAATTGAGAAAGTATTCACTAAATCTTGGACGGAGTGGCCCGATCACCTAGCCTCTAGTACTTCCAGTACTCTGTTGGTATGGTCCGTTCTCCCTCACCTTTGGTGATTTCATTCATTTTGATATTGATCTTCAGAGAGAATCGAGATCTTCCGAGAGACATATGTAGTTACCTAAAGCGGGAACTTAAGCGTTCTAGAACACAACCCTCACGGTTTCGGTTCTAGATCTCTCCGATGGGGAATGGACGCATCGGGTCTGCCAAGAAAGGTTCCGCAATCGCAAACCATTACGAGATAACGTTTCACGCGTTCTGGAAGTCAACCTTTAGCTTGTAAAGACGGTTTCGGTTCTATGCGCCTTTTATGGGGACTTCATTATTATAACCACTGTGCATCCCGTAATCATTCCCTAGCAACCGCAGGAGAAAGTAAATAGGTGTTAGTTGATGATCGTGAGGGTTGTTGTCCGCAAAACAAGCACCTGCTCCTTTGTTCGCATTCAAGGGGTCTGTAACTCTCAAATTTTTTGTCTGTATTGCGTTTGTGGTAAGTGTTTAGAGCGAGGGAAATAGTTCTGTTACTCCAGCGCTCTCGTTGAGTTCCCCAACCATTTTCTATGCTTACCAAGGCTGCATTTGCGGATGCGGGATAAGATGAAGGATTGGTAGATACGATTGCTTTGTTGGGAAGAATGGCGACTCAGTGAATGTGGCATGTGGAGTGCGTTAGTGGAGGATGGGAATTTTGGTAATTTGCGTTCAAACCTCCCCTCGAGGAACCCCGGGAAAACCTTTTTTGTAATTCTATGGGAGAAAGCCAAACAATTTCACTGCTGCATGAATGGCTTAAGTCGGCTCATTTATCAAAGTGGGGAGTGCACGGAAGTAGACAGAGATATATTTATTTGAAAATATGGAAGAAAGGGATGGCATTCGGTGTACTGGCAACGACATAAACCATAGAATTCCTGAGGGAGAAAATGTGGACCCCGACCTTTTTTGCCCCCTGACGAAACGCCCTGCATGTCGACCGCATCATGTTGTGCTGGATCATTATACACGAACGCTAATGGACGATTTGATATGCTTTGCAGGGTAGGCAGCTAGTTTTACCAGCCTCCAATATATCGTTTTCGTTTTATTTGTGGTTACTTGTCTTTTTTTTTTTGGGAAACACAACCGCTACAAAATGTCTGCTGAAAAGGAAGAAGATTTGCTCAACTATGACGAGGAAGATGAAGCACCTCCCGCACAAAATGGTGCCGCCGCTGACAAAGGTGATTCTGCCCAAAAGTATGCTGAATTTTCGACACTTTCGACCCGTTCGGAGTGATGGATCATCCTTGGAGGGGACAACTAATGACCCTATATCTATCTCATGATTTGCAGAGGACACTACGCTGGGGTCCATAGCTCGGGATTCCGCGATTTTCTTTTGAAACCGGAATTGATGAGATCTATCGTGGATTGCGGCTTTGAACACCCCTCTGAAGGTAGGAAGAACTTCGACATGACGTCCCAACTGAACGGACTGTCTTCATCATCGTCATCATAATCCCCACAATTTTGGACACTTGCTGCAGTTCAACATGAGGCTATCCCTCAATCTTTGGTTGGTATGGATGTCTTGAGTCAAGCCAAATCAGGAATGGGGAAGACAGCGGTGTTCGTGTTGTCGACTCTGCACCAATTGAAGCCTGAGAAGAACGAGGTGTCTTGTCTTGTGGTTTGCCCAACACGAGAGTTGGCCTTCCAGATTGGTAATGAGTACAACCGTTTCACGAAATACATGCCCGATGTCAAATGTGGGGTGTTCTATGGTGGTGTCCCGAAAACGGAGCACCAGAAGCTTCTGAAAGAAGAAGTCCCCAACATCGTCGTCGGCACCCCGGGGCGTCTGATCGACCTGATCGACAGTGGGGACTTGAATGTGAAGAAGGTCAAGTTCTTCATTTTGGACGAATGCGACAAAATGCTCGAGGCTGTAGACATGCGTCGTCAAGTCCAGAAGATCTTCATGGCCACTCCTCTCCAGAAGCAAGTGATGATGTTTTCGGCCACCATGCCTGCTGAGATTCGCCCGATTTGCAAGAAGTTTATGCAAGATGTACGTGCCTTAACAAAAGTGGTGTTGTTATTGAAGGGAAGGCGCTTAACCGTTTGACTCCTTTGCGTGGATCGTTGCTTTCGTTTCTTCCAGCCTCTTGAGATTTACATCGAGGACGACTCCAAGCTAACTCTGCATGGGTTGCAGCAGTACTACGTGAAACTCGATCCAGAAAAGAAGAATCGAAAGCTTTCCGATCTGTTGGATGCTCTTGATTTCAACCAGGTTGTCATTTTTGTCAAGAGCGGTCCTCGTGCCAGAGAACTTGATAGGCTTCTGACAGAATGCAACTTCCCGTCGATCCACATTCACGGGCACATGCCTCAGCAAGATCGTATTAAGCGATATGAGGCATTCCGCAAAGGGGAGTCGCGAATCCTCGTGACCACCAACCTATTCGGACGAGGAATGGACATTGAACGTGTGAATATTGTTATCAATTACGATTTCCCGACCGATGACGAAAGGTCAGGTGAAAAGGCCTCGGATCAATATCTGCACAGAGTTGGTCGCGCGGGCCGTTTTGGAACCAAAGGCCTAGCTGTATCTTTCGTTGGTAGCGAAGAGGATGAAAAAGCTCTAAAATCAGTCCAGGATCGTTTTGAAGTGAGCATTCCGGAATTGCCCGAAGTGATCGACCAGAAGACGTATAGTAAGTGTTCATTTCGTTTCTATATTACAAGAGTGCTCGTAACATTGCATTGCTCGCAATTTATTTTACAGTGTAACTTGTGTATCTCAATGAATAAATTGTGTATGGACAATGATCACATCAACTTCCCTCTAGATATCCATTCTACATTCCACCACCCTAGAAGTGGATAGGATGATCGTAAACAGACATGCACGCCTCCTTAAATGCTTCCGACAGGGTTGGATGAGCATGACAAGTTCTGGCGAGGTCTTCGCTGGAAGCACCGTACTCAACGCCAACTACTCCTTCGGCAATCATTTCTCCGGCATTTGGGCCAATGATGTGGATCCCAAGAATCCTGTCAGTCTTCTTGTCCGAGAGAATTTTCACCATGCCTTCACTGTCGAGATTAGCTCGGGCACGGCTGTTGGCCTGCATCGGGAAGGTGCCCTTTCGGTATTCCACTCCTTCTTCCTTCAGTTGTTCTTCGGACTTGCCCACAGAGGCGACTTCTGGAAATGTGTATACAACACCAGGTATAGCGTCGTAGTTGACATGGCCGGGAAGTCCAGCAATGTTCTCAATTGTAGCGATACCTTCCTCTTCAGCTTTGTGCGCCAACATCGGACCTCGTACTGCATCACCAATGGCCCATACTCCAGGTACATTTGTCTTGAACTCATCGTCAATTTCAATTCGCCCCATCTTGTCCGTCTTGATTCCCAAGGTGTCCAGACCAAGTCCCTCAGTGTAGGGGCGACGACCTGTGGCAACCAAAACCACGTCTGCCTCCAAGGTACGAGATTCTCCCCCGCTCGCAGGCTCAACGGTGAGTTTTACACCGTCGTTTGTAACTTCGGAGCTGGTAACTTTTGTACCCAGCTCGAACTTCATTCCTTGTTTCTTCAAAGACTTTTGGAACATGTTTCCTAATTCTTGGTCCATAGCTGGGACAATTCGATCCATGAATTCAACACAAGTAACCTCGGTTCCAAAACGACGCCAGACAGAGCCCATCTCTAAGCCAATGTATCCTCCGCCGATCAGTATCATCTTCTTGGGCACTTCCTTTAGATCTAAAGCGCCAGTGGAATCTACGATACGGCCTTTTTCATTATCGATGGGAACAGGGGGCAAAGGTGTAACCTCAGAGCCTGTTGCTAGCACAATGTTCTTCGCTTTCAACGTTTGCTCCCCACCGTCCAACAGTGAAGCCTTGACGGTATCGTTGCTAGTGAGTGTTCCCTTCCCTTTGATATATTCGACTTTGTTTTTCTTGAAAAGGGACTCAATGCCACCGGTGAGACCTTTGACTACTTTGTCCTTGGATTTAAGAACCTTGTCCAAGTCGAAGGAGACGTCGTTGACATTGATCCCGTGGTGTTTGAAGTCATTCTTAGCATGTTCATATAAATGCGACGTCTGTAAGAGGGCTTTGGAGGGAATGCAACCAACATTGAGGCAAGTACCACCCAAGCTTCCTCGGTATTCCACACAGGCAGTCTGTGAAACCCAATCCAACCCAAATCCATAATCAGTACATGGGAGTAATCCAGAGGATGAACCCGATGACCTACCTTCAGTCCCAATTGTCCCGCTTTGATGGCAGCCACATAGCCCCCTGGGCCTCCTCCTACGACAACCACATCGTACTCTGCACTTTTGTAGCACAGTGTTTTGTACCTCATCTATTACTTCCTGTTCCAAAGTGCTCGTGTGTGCTTACCTCCTTCCCCTGAAGCAGCCGCTGCAGAGAAGTTGCGGATGATTTGGAAGGTCTGCAGACACGAAACGTGAGAAAAAGGAAAACGTGTTCGTGTGTTTGCGTGCATGCAAGTCACTAGCTGGTGCATGACCCTCGCAACAAGATATGACTCCCAATACACTTTTTGTCCCCTTCATTTTCCCCTTTCGAGGAACCCTCCACGTCACAACCCGGAACACGGTGCCAAACTTGCATCATCATGGTCTTCCGCGACAAAAGGCACAGAAGAAACATCGAAAGCAGCATGCCATAAATAACGCACTTGTACCTGGGGCCTAAACGCGGGGGCAAATGCCCTGGAGGCCGTCATCGAACGGCGAAAGAATTGCTGAGACAACATGATGGGGGTCTTAGCTAAAACAAGCACACCCTGAACCGAAGGTGGAGAAAAACACGAACTCAGCAAGCAGTAAACACGTGCAAAGCTGCAGTCAGACCAACAATTCTGTGGAAATTCATTCTGCGGCGTACAGAAAGACTTGGATAGTATTGGGTGTAACTAGAATTGTTCAGGACGCACATTTCCTACAAGGGTGTAAATTACCTAAGATAGTTTAACTACTTGTACCAAGAGGAAGTGTACGATTGACGTGTATGGCACTCGAGAATTAAATTGCGGTTTAGAGAGCTCGTTTGTTGGCGCATAGACAGAGATAATGTTGTGCACAAGGACTCAAAATGAACCCAGACAGGTTGTCGGTGTTATCTTCGTCAAAGCGTCTAGCGTCTAGCTGTTGATGATGTCGTACACGTGGGCAGTAGTAATTGTCCTCTACACTTGGACGAGAGTGATTTTTTCGTATTTTTGTACCGTCAACGTCTCCTTGTCCATGTTGTACGTGCAATGCAATTCGTGCAGGGAATATATGGCGACGGCGCGCTACTCAGAGCACACACACAAATAACGTTACACAAATGTGACAGATAGCCCACTGGCCGGGAAGTTGACCGCATCCTCTTAAACTCAGAGGCAGCTGGGTTAACCAGTGTCCCGTCGCTGCTTAACAAGGGCGCATACCGCTCCTCGTTAAGAGGATGCGGTCAACTCCTCGGCTGGTGGGCTATCTGTCCCATATACATATATACCGGTACCCCTATATATATATATATATATGTGTGTGTGTGTGTGTGTATACGGTGTAGTGTGTACCTGCGAAGTCGTTAGATGCGGAAGTGCTGGGCGGCCTGGGCCCCTACAACCTTTGACAAACCTGTACCTGGTCTTGTATGCATCTGCAACGACGAAAACGAGGCGTTAATTCTTTTCTTCACACGCGCCCACACTGCACAATTGATCGTTAATTACATTGCTACAGAAAGAAAACGAATCAACTCAAGGCTTTTCTTGACTCTTCACCGTACTGTTGTACGTACAAGTACAAGTACAGGGTACAATTGTACAAGCTCACTGCACTACCATCCAACTTTCGACGCATAGCCTCGTGTTGGTTGAATGTGGGAGGTATTTTAGTACCGTACTGATACCGGTAGTACAGTACCATGCGTGACATGGTCTGACATGATGGTCACCCCGGGTCATGAGTGGTATCGGCGAAGCATTTGGAGTCAGGTGCGGCAGCCGGCCGACGGCCGTTTACCCTTGACAGGCACCTTCACAAGTCGAGATTTACGCGCGCGCACCACATTTACCTGGATTAATTCCAGAGTTTGTGGCATTGTGGTATTCCTGGCTATTATTTGTACGACTGAAACTGCGCTACAAAGCAGACGATGGCTGCTGAAGAGGAAGGAAGCAGGGAAACTGCCTTGCTAGCTTGGGTAAGTGGATGGTGCTGTACGACTTCGCAAGGGTGCTTTACCCGGGCGTGAGTATTTTGCAGCTGAACACATGGGCATCTGAGGATGATCCAGCAGAGACAATCCTTGATTTTGCTGATGGAGGAGTTCTGTCGGTGATCGTCTCTGATTGGTAAGCTACTGATCGTTGTTTGGGCTAGACAGCCCACTTTTACTTCTGGTGGTTGCGTGGATCCAGTTATCCGGACGGGGGAACACCAGATGAAGACCAAGGTCTCCAAGGTGTGATCGACCACACACTACAATTACTTGGAGTACGTACTGCAACTTGTGCGTGCTGTCATGAATTGTTACTAAGTGTACGGCAAATTGCAGGACTCCATCGAACCACCTGAGATCCCTTCTTCGGAAGAAGCGCTTGACGAGTCCAAGAGTAGACAACGAGTGATGCGAGCGACTCAGCTCGTACTTGCTGGTGCCGTCAACAGCAAAATCAGGGAAGACCACATCGAAGTCATACAGAGTCTGGATGAGGACACACAGGAAAGCCTTATGCTGTGTATCCAAGAAATAATCGTAGACAGCGCTGAGACACCTCAAAAGGAGGGGACTGCTCAAAAGAACAATGAAGCAACCCCCTTAAGCGCACAGAATGAGGAGACTCCTTCAAAAGATACCCCGGACTCACGGATGACGCAAGGCAGCCCAGTGTCTCCTGGCAGCCGAAGGCGGAGCAGCTTCGGAGGCACGAGTCTGTTGGACAATGAATTTGATATGATAACACAAGAATGGTACGTGGAACGTTGTTATGCTGTGTTAATTATTTGGGAATGCAACAACCCCTTAGCGTTGAACACAGTGCGGATTCTGCCGAGGCAACCAAAGAGTTGGAAAAGCTGAAACAAGAAAAGCAGCAACTTGAGGCTCGGTTGGCAAAATTGCAACGCAAGGCTTCGGAAGCTGAATCTCTAAGAGATGAAGTCGATACTCTCCGCCCCTTAGTATCTCGCAATCACCAAGCGGAGGAACAGATCAAACGTTTGAAAGGGAAGCTCGAAGACATGGAAACGCTGAAGACGAACATAAGTAAGCTAGAGAGTAGAAACAACGAGTTGGTGCAACAAAATCTGTCTCTAGAAGAGGAAATACAAAAGATCCCCAACCTTCAGTCCTCCCTTGAGAGTGCTCGTAATGCAAAGTGCGACGCGGAAATGAAAATTAGTGATCTCCAAAATCAACTACAAGAAATGAGTACCAACTTGGAAGCGTCCAACAATCAAGTCTCAGAACTCCAGCGACAGCTTCAGGCATCCGAAAGTCAGGCTGTATATTCTTCTGGGACAAGTGCAGAAGAAGAGGAGGGAAGTACGACGAGTGTTGCCACAGGTGTATCGGAATTAAACCCAGAACTCTCAGAAAAATTGCAACGACTACAAAAGGAAAACGAACGACTAAAACAATCCCTAAGTGGATACGACCAGGAGCACATTAGTAAACTCCAAGATCAAGTAGACGATGAAGCTAGGTTAAAGCATCAGTTCGAGAGCAGGTATCGGGAGACTCAGGCACAAATGAAACAGGCTCAGAGCGAGCTCGAGCAAACCAAAACGTCGTTGGAAGAAACGCTAAAACAGGTGCAAGAAAAAGCAGCCCAGGTAAAGCAGTGGGAAAATAGAGCGTCGCAACTTGAGGAACAGCTAAGGGAGCACAAAGCCATCCAGTCAAAACTTAGGGAGAAAGAGCAAGAAGTGTCTGAAATGCATGAACAACTTAGGAAATACAAACGAGAGTATCAAAAAGTCAATTCGGAGCTAACGAGACTGCGCCGAGATGCCGAAGGAGGGACAACTCACACGGGTGAAATACGAGTACAGCTCAATCAATGCCTCAGCGACAATCAGGAGTTGCAGGCAGAAAATGAACGTCTTCAGGAAGAACTGCGAAATGCTCAATTACACAACACACGCAAAGGGGGTGTCCAAACTCGTCAGCAAAAATTGCAGAGCTCTGTAGACGAAATCGAAGATGCAAACTATAGCATGGTGCACAGTACAGACCACTTACTTAAGCGTTTGAGAAACGAGGAATCACAGCGAAGAACCTTCTCTACAAGGTGCGCCGAAGCAGTGGCAGAAAAAGAAAAGCTTCAAACACAATGTAGGCAGTGTGAAGAAGAGCTGGAAAATTCACGAGTTGAGAACCAGAATCTCCAACTCCAACTCGAACGGTTAAAGAGGCATATTGAATCCAAGGGTTTTAGTCTTCCTCAAGGTGTTTCAGAAGCAGAGAAGGGGCTATGTCTATCGAAAGCTGCTTCCAAACCCCAAAGCTTTGCAACGAGCCGAGGTGAAATACCGGAGAATGACAAGGAACACGACAAAGACAAAGAAAACGTCCCTGTGAACATAAGCATTGCATCCGAGGCTGACGATGAGTTCTCGCAGAGTGCCTCAGTCTTAAGGAAAGGGATTGATTCATCGTCCTGCGTAAACATTAATAAGCCAGCAACAGCTCGTCCGTCAGTCTCTGGCAAGCAGATGCCACGACGCAGCATTTACAACCGGAAGAAGACAAAGCCATTGTCAACACACACTGTTGGAAAGTAAGCTTTTGTAAATCGTCTTCCTTGAGATTTCACAGTGGGCAGAGATATTGATTGCTATGAGGTTGCGCATAGAGGGGTGATAGTCTTTAGATGTTCACTAGTCAATGGACTAGCAATGATGTCCTCCGCACACTCATCGAACCATTTCCTTGTGTAGGTGCATAACCGTGACTTGATATGCTACAGTTCAATTGCCACACTATACGTACTTTTCTAAATAACGTTTCCTTCGCAAACTTTCTGTGCTCCTTAAGTAATTCGAGTTGTAACTTTCACCGTGGCTGATCACGGTGGATGCTTAAAGTTCCTTAGTTGGCCTAAAGTTGAAGTTATTGTGTATTGCACAATTTGCACTATACTATAAAGGTCTATGTATGGAGACACTAGGAACTGATGAGTGCAACCATGCAACAGGAGCCGCAGTCGGGAGCGAGCGCAATGGCTCGCTTCCGTGAAAAAGTCGCTCAGTTCGAGTTCCACGCTGCCAAATTGGTGGAAGTGGATTCCAAAGTGAAGCAATACAGTGACTGGTCAGAGCTAATAAAGCAAGAAGTGTCCAGCATCGCTTCTGGTAAAGCTCCAGAGGTGTCATTCGTCGTGGCTCCGTCTATACCGCAGGTCTCATTTAAACCTGCCACTACAGTACAAGGTGGGGACAACTCGGCGCTGGAGGAGGGATCATCGCCCTCCTGCATGTGGGCGGTGTCTTCCTCGGCAGAAGCCAAAACGATGCTCGAAAAGAGGAGAAGGGAGTATGCTCGGAGAATAGCCAATTTACAGGAGGAAGCTGGACGGCATGCGAAAGCCATGGAGCAACTCAATTCACAGATTAGTGCACGAGAGCTCCATAACTCTCTTGTGGAACAGTACAAAGATGTTATATGAAACAAATTCATATTGCTTGATGGCAGTTTATTTTTACTTGGACACAGAATTGTCGGGTATAATGGGTACATCTAGAATGAGCTAGCTCTAGCTAATTGAAGGAAGCGGCTACAGTTTGGCATCGCCACTCTTGGGAGGAGCAGTTCCCTCTGAGGATGTCACATAAATGACGTTTCTCGTAAGGCACAGTTTCTGCATGTCTATGAGTGAGTCTGAAAGAGCTTGTTTCATCTTTGTGGCATCGGTAGATGGACCTTTGGTATTCGCTGTGATGGAGAATTTGACTCTGTCCTTTCGAATGCTGTAGCATACCCCATACCCGTCTTCGTGTCTGGAATTCGAATTCGGCACCACTGGAGATGATAAACGAAATATGTGACAATACCCTGCACTCAAGAACTTACATCGTGAAAAATCCGCCAAACATAGGACTGCTCTGCATCGAAATGTTGCTGGTAGATAATTTATATTCCTTGCTCACGTTGAACCCCTTGTCGGTGAACAGACTGGGAACTGGTCTAATACCATTCATCTCGCTAACAATGTACAATCCCATCAGGTGCCTGTCGATTCCCTGTCCCAAAATAGCATCTTTCCCGTAGTTTTTATGCGATTCGATGGCTTTCTTTAAAGCATCAAACCTCTCCTTGTCCTGCTCCGACGTAGGAAGAAAATTGCATCAGCCGTATGATGCGGGAGGTCGTTCGTATTTGAACTTACGCTAGCTTTATCATTAGTCATGAGGTTTACCCACTCTGTGGATTCTACGCTGCAAGACCGGATCGTCTCAGTCCTCCCGTGGTAGAAGAACCGGGTATGGCCGGATTCGTACGTAGAGGCGACCTCGCCATGAAGACGAAAATACGCTAATTGTATAGCCTGTAGTAAGAAATGTGGAGATAATGAAGCGCAAGTGCAAGTACCATGGGAATTTCTGAGAACTTACCATCTGGATGTAGAAGTCTGGAATTAGACGGTACCTGTCGAAACAGACACACCTCAGTTAATGCTCACTTGGAGCGGCGACAGGCAGGCATAACAGAGCCTGCTTACCTCTTCATGAACTCCTTTCCGTAATGACTAAACTCAAGCACCTTGAGATCTACTTGGCGCATCAGAAGGTCCATGTTCGCACTTGCGAGCTCAATGTTCTGGAGACTAACAGTATCCAGATGCCATACGAGTTCCCTAGGAGGTCTTAATTTTCCAAGATTAAGATCAGGCCGGTGAGCAATAAAGTCTTCGGGTGAACCAAAGTAGGAGTAGAATTCAGGTCTTCCGATCTTTCGAAACTCTTCCTCTATAGCACGCGTGACGGTGTCAAACAGCTTAACGATAACCATAGCATCGGCCCATGAGTGCTGTTGCAACAGAAGACTAGCAAACGTGGTTCGGAGAATTGAAAACAGAAATGCGAGAGAAAGAATAGAGCTCACCTCTCCATTGACACCTCCTTTAGAGTTCGGATAAATAATCAGGTTGAAAGGTTTATCAAAAAATATGTTACGTCCATCCCCGTGTAAACATTCTCGAGCAGTCTGAGTGCCACTCCAGTCTTGCTTGCTAAACACTAGTGCGAACGACCAACAGTGCATGAGGAGCGTCACTTACCTCCTCGAGATCTCGAGGGTTCCCTTGCCTCAGAGAAACACAGAACAGAGATCTTTCAATGGCTTCCAAATTTCTCGCATTCTCTTCGTGGTAGTTCATCAAATGCTCTCGTGCAGTAGCCCACCTGTCTCTGGATTCGGAGGTCAGTACTGATAGTGGAGGAGTATCGGAAATATCGAAAGTAGGTGTGGCCGCTTGCAATACTCGTTCGAATTGCCTGCATGCATAGAACGCAAGATAATCTGAGGATGCCTATTTACGCCTCGCTTGAGTTAGTAGAATCTTACAAGGCTAGTTCCTGATACGAAAGTGGCTGTCCGTCCGAGTCGATAACCTCGACAAGGTAAATCTTGTCATTACACAAAACACTGATATCGCGAAGTTCTTCGTCCTTGTACGTCACGATTTCATCTTGTTCTTGCTGGGGTATCCTACAACTATTAAACATGCGACTATACTGATGCATATCCAATGGCTGGCCCGACATTTTCTCAGGTTCCAAACGCTCCCTGGAAAAGGCCACAGACCAAAAAAGAGCGTCAGGGCTCCTTGCACTAGAATGGCACCTACATCGTGTAAAACTTACGATATGAGATCATCCCGAAACTTGAGAATATGGTGCGTCATAATGGCAGCGGCCTGGGATTGGGTGACTGATTCTGGGCCCCAGGTACCGGGAAGGCATCCATGCCAATTGACATTGATAGCAGACGGGTCCCTTCCTCGCAGATATGCGAATGTCTCCCACCAGTCTTCTACCTGCAACACGATATACACTATGTAAAGCCTTCCTCTGGCCTCATACGCGGACGGGAGATGCTTACCCAGTTACGCATAGATGCGGCTCGTTCCTCTAATTGTTGCTGCAGGTCCTGGCCGATGCCGTTCTGGAAATCCTTAGCGCATGCTTTCGTGTGCTCTAGTTCGCTCTCCGTGAGAAAGGGTTGGCAGCTCCGAATGAGCTTATTCATTGTCTGCTCCAAGGGAGGCACCGGAAGGGATGGCAAGCTGTCCTGGGCTGCATAGGTTACTCCTTCAGAGGGCTTTTTCGCCACGGCAGCGTTGCTTTCCGTGGTTTTCCTGCCTTGGGTCAAACGAGTAGAGTCTCCCATCTTTTATAAACTGTGTGAAGAGGGCTAAAAACACTCGATATCTGGCTTGTATCTATCTATCTATCTACCGGGTGGAGGTTCCGTAAGAAAAACGCACAGCACATATGCACCACACCTAATAAATAATGTCACACGCAGTAGAGTGGGATTCGGAAATCTTTTTATTGCACAAAGCCAAAGTGTCAAATCCTACTACTTGATTCATCCTGCCACACTATACAAAGCAGGAGCTGCTACGGAATAAGTCTCGGGAAGTTTAGGTTCACACGCTACAGTATCGGACAGGCGCGCGCAGTAACAAAAATGAGAAGGAACGTGCAATTTCAAACCATGAATCACTGAAAGCACAAAATAGCATTCCCTTCAAGAGCGGACCGAGAATTCCTACACTTTAGTGATGTCGTCTGACGTGATCTCGCTTCGCTGCTCCAGAATCTTATCTGCGAAGGAACGGCTAACAAGTTTGTGGTTCCTCGTTGCGTTCTTCAGGAATACATTGTACCCCCACACCGGAATCTTTTAGAACGCAATCACCCGCGAATTCGTAAAATTATTGAAAATCCGAAAAAATCGGGGAAATTTGCCTATTTTTGCTACTTCCATTTTACACTGTACTGCCGTGTTTTTCTACAATTCCAATAGGAAATTTTACTTAGCGATTTTCTTTTTTCTTTTTCAACATTTCTTTCCGATTCGTCGGTGAAGGACCTCCGTTTGATCCACTATGGTAGTTCTGTCAACGGGATTGTGATGGTAGAGGCATTTCAGTGATTTCACCAAGTTCTGTACCTGGTAGTTGGTTGGCTCCGACAATTTACCACTGAATCAATATCGACACGTTTGCTGTCACAGTAGTCAAGCATGAAATCGCATCAATTGCAGTGTACTGAAAAAACAAACATGAGTCATATCATTCTTGGGTTAACAACAAACAATATCCACTAAAATTTCACTATTGATTCCCTTCAAGTTTGATTTCAGCGCTGCTCTGAAACTTTGAGTCCTTCAGTTGAACTTCAAGGAGCAATGGTTGGTCCACAATGATTGAATGTTAGACCTATCAAACGGGATTGTAGAGGTATATCACCAGGTGTTTCGATCACAGAAAGAGTCCCCACTGTATACCGTACGCAGCTATCAAAGACAGAGAGCCTTGGACAAGAGCAGTATGAACAGTGCTGGAGGCAAACGCGATGGCGCCGCGCCGAAACAAGTGAAGAATAACAAGAAGCCCCCATCCAAGGGCGGCGGTACCAAAGGCAAAGGAAAAAACCGAGGGTCAGCGAATCCCAGTAAGGGCAGCAAACCCCAGCAGAGACCCCATACTTCGCCAGAGACCAAGGACTCGGCGGCGGCCGCGAGTGGCGTCAATCAGGAGCAGAGTGATCTAGCGTTACCTCACCTAGTAGGAAGGTAAGACAGTCTCCGTAACAGTAGAGGGACCCGTGTAAAGCGTCTATTCTGGATTTTCATTGCTTCAGGCCTCTAGTACCCTTCTTTGATGAAAATGAAGCGGTGAACGAAGACCTCCAAGTCCAGTACGTGTGTGTAGGCGACAGGGTCCTTTTTCTCTAGAGCAATTTGGTTTACGGTACAAATGCTGTGCTGCGTGTGAACAGGCATGAGTTTGAGCAGGTTCAGATCAACCCAAGAAGATGGAATGCTGAAGATGGCTATTTTGAGCATGGCACGAGTGCTGCAGTTAGACCAGCGTCGTCAACTGGCGGTTCAGTTCTGCGAGTGAAAGACAACGGGAAGGAAATTCGATCGACCTCGGTAAACGTTCAGGACTTATTTCAAGCAGCAGTGTCAGGCAATGCTCCCGAAGATAGTACCCAGGAACAATACAACAGAGAAAAGCGAAGCTCTCGATCACAAAAGCCAAGGTCATCCTCAACATCACATGTCGATACATCGCCGATACGAAATGCTCGGAGACAGGACGACTCCAAAGGCGAATCGAAGAACCAGCAGCCAGCGCAGAAAAGGAATGTTGGGAAAGAAAAACCGAAGGATGGAGGAGAAACCGCTGGAAAGAGTAGCGTGAAGAAGAGTACTGGTCCGAAAGGAAAAGAGGGACCGCCTCCTAAAATTGGTAGGGACAAGCCGCCTCCCGGTATTTCCTCTAATTTCTTTGCATGGTCATCCTTTCAAGAGAGTCCTGAACCAGATAGTCTACCAATCCCCGTGTTTGACTCTCCTAAAGCAACCGAGCATCAGGAGCAAAAGAAGCGCGAAAAGGATGAGGAGGATACAGCAGACAGTGACTTTAAAGATTTTTTGTCGGAAGGGAGGACATGGTCGAAGAAAGGTGCAGCTGCTGCGCCAATCGCACCCATGATGTCCAATGATGCGAATACCGCTCCTAAAGCAGAGAACCAGACAGAAGTTTCTAATCGGCCGTCGTACTTCACTCCTATGAATGTACCAGACGAACCCGTTGAGTCGCCCCCTCGGATGGAGCCATTACCCTCAGCCGCTGAGTCTAACATTCGAACAAATGCTGTGGCATCACTATCTCAACAAAAAACGCGCGAAGAAAATCAATGGCATTCTCCGATGAACTCCGAAGAGTTCACCGCAAGTACAACACAACCGAGCAAACCGCGCCCCACGCCCTCTTTTACCTTCACGCCAATGGTGCCAGCTTCAGTGAAAAGGAAATCAAAGGCGGATAAGACCGCGGCCAAGAACGGGGATGTTCCTTCCAAGACATCGTCTGAACATGCTAGCAGTTCTGCGAAGAGGGCATCGCAAACCCAGAACTCGTCTCAAACGGGAGGAAGTTCCCAAGGTAAAACGAAAAACGAAGAAGCAACAAACAACTTGAAACGCCTTCTGTTTTCTTAGTATACAACGAAAGCAGGTATAAGCAACACTGGAGAAATGGTATTACCAGTGATGAACACATTCCTGACGTATCTTCCCGGAAAACGAAATATGATGGCAATGCTGACGTTATGGAATTGAAAATTACAAATTGTTGTTGCGCGATGACGAAACAACAGCGCCAGCGTCACTCTTCTACCTAGTGCCCATTGGCCAGATTCTTAATACCACAGAGTTTTACATTGTTATTAGAAGATCCATTCTCTACAATATGAGTTACTCTTCATGATGATGTTTTCTTCTTTATTAGACTTCCGCGTTGAAGTCAACGGTGAGTCACCTCACCGGGGACTCCGCGCGGGGAGCTGTTTTCTAGCATATCTCAGTCTAGCCGTGTTGTCATGCCTCAAATCGTTCAATAGAACGAGTAGTGCAATAGTCGTTGAGTGCTCTTTGGAAGCAGAAAATGTCGAGCGCGACGAGCTCCTCCTCGGCGTCGTGGTCGCAGTTCCGGAGGGAATGGGAGCAACTAAAGAAGGCTATAGAGCCATTACAGAGCATTTCGGACCTGGGCAAGCTATCAGAGCGACTACCCACTCTGGACAATGCTCGCCTGAACGCAATTTACGCGTACGCCGTGAATGCGTTGATTTACAGTAAGTGGGTCGATATTCCATGATGCACTGGTGTTGATGATGATGATTTCTCCCCCATTCACACAGTGCATTTGAAGGTACAAGGAGTTCGGACGGTGGATCATCCCATCAAGGAGGAACTGGAACGAGTGAAACAGTATTTTGAAAAAATTAGCGAAGTGAAGAAACGAACAGGTTAGTGAGGTGTGGAAGCCACGGTTGTTTGGTTGACCTGAAACTAACTGTAGCACACATTTGATTGCCCAGAACGTGAGCAAGGACACTCTGTGTCTGGATTGGATAAGGCAGCTTCGCAGAGGTTTATTAAACATGCTCTCGCTGGTAACTCTACCGCATCGGCTTCTCAGTCAGCAGCGTCAAGCACGGCTACCAGTAGTACAGAATCATCATCCGCGAGAAAAACCAAGACAAAGAAAAAGGCAAAAAAGAAAACCAAGAAATCTTCAAACGAAAAAGGAGAAAAGGGAGAGGGAAACGCACAAGCTGCGTCTTCACCTTCTTCCGATGAGGACACCCCATCGGAAACGACGGAAGGACCCATGACGGGGAAGAAAAGACTACGTGCTACAAGCACAACTCTAGGCAGCTCCATGGTATCAAAGTCACTGAGCAGCTCTAAGCGGAGCACACCAGAGCCGAAACTAACGCATCTTAATTGGAAAGAAGAGCTGAAAAAGAAAAGTAAGAAACATTGAGTTCCTGTGGGAGTCGTGATTTCTTGTGGGTATGTTTCTGTACATTCCATTGGGAACAAAGTAGCCTATTTAGCAGACTCTTGCGCCTTATACTCGCTATGTGAGACAATTGGTGGGTCTCTGGTATATGATAGACGTTTAAGTGGCAAAACGGAACGGGGGCTGTAGGCAGCCACCACGAACGAGCTGTGCCGGGTATTCCGTCGCTAAGGTTTCGGGATACATAACTGGAATTCTCTTCATGCTGGGCAGTTTGCTATATCAAGCGTTTTACGAGAGATTTTGCCAGAGTACTGGAGAGCTCGCTGATGAGGACGAAAAATTGGTCCGATTAATGCACTAGCTTCGGTTCATCCCTATTCGCCTTCACCCTTTGCTTGAACAACCGTCCGATATGTATAAAAGCACGTACTTCGGCTAGAACGGATCCATCTTAAAATAGTAACACCCATCACGATAGATCATGCTTCAAACAGACTGATGACTTCCTTCAGTGTGTCCATTCGCTGGCAACCTGTCGGGCTGAGCTTGATGACGACGCACTTTCTTATACAGCGAATCAAGATTCAGCATTGAGCTAGAGCTAGTAAAGGCGGCGTCAGTATTCTGGTTATCCAAAACGTCCTGCATACCGATTCGTTCGAGACGTTGCTTAGCTACTTTTTTCATAATAGGTTCCACATCAGGAAAGAATTCTGCACCGTTTAAACGGGAACAGGAAGCAAGCATCGGTCTAATCAAAGTATGTTTCCAAACGTTGAGTGTACTTCAGGACGTACTTAGGAGTACCCAAAAGCGGTGCTCTGGGATGACATGAATATAGCAGTTCGTGATCGCGCGAACAGTAAACGGCTCCCTCGTATTCCAAAGCGTCGCGACATCACCTGAAATTCGAGAATGTGAGTGCATAGTGTGACTCCAGTTAACACCAGCTAATTTTTGAACGTGAGCTTACCGAAAAAAGAACCATCAGCAAGGGTTAATAGGGGTTCCTGTTTTCGAAGAAATTCGCATTCTCCTTGTCCGATTATGTACAGTCCTGCGGGGCGGGCGGTCGAGTTAATTCAACCCACACATTCCAGGAAGAAGTAGAATAAGAACAGGGCAGAGTAGAGTATCCTGTTACTTACCTGATAACGGCTCATCTTCCAGCACTATCATGTCGTCCGCCAGAATAAATTGCGTGTTTAGTTCGGGAATAAAAGACTCAAGGAAGCCTTCGCTGGTATTCGCCAGAAGTGGTACACTCTTAGTCAGTGACTTCAAACGGTTAATATGGATTGCACGATAGAGAGGCTTCGGTAATGATTCTAAGAGAGATACTTCATCAAACTTCCTGCTAGAGGGAAACCTCTCTTGAATATAGTGTCGTATGCGTTTTCGCAGGTCTTTTGGAAGGTTGTAGTCTTTCATGAACTGCGGAAAGAATTGCCAGTCCAAATTGAGATTAACGATGGTAAATTGAAAACAGACTTACGAGATTCATTTCATCCATATATTGCATAAACTCTGCACCAGATTTGTTCATGTTCATAATCAGTGTTGTAACCGTGGCAATGACCACGGCGTAAATGGAAGCTCCGACGAGATTCGACACGCTGATGAAGAACACCTCCACAGTTCTTTGCGGAACAAACGACCCGTAGGATATACATAGCATTAGCGAAATTGACGTATATAGACACCATATGTATTGCGAACCAACATCAAGATGCCGAATGCCAGCCAAAGAGACCCAAGAGTTTTCTGGGAAGTTACCTGTAGAGGACACGCCAGTATGCTCTGTAGCCTGTTCTGACTTCTTAGTTTTTTGTTTACTTACTCAATCTTGAAATCAAGAACAGCAAGCAGGCATCCACGTGAATAAAAAAGAAAACCGATAACCCTAAGATTGTCAGATGCACACGCAGTGGTGACACATGCGCAAAATAGTTCTTCGTGTATCGAAATATTTTGGTAAGTCGGCAAAGCCGTAATAATCTCATCATCCTCAGGACAAGAATATTGGTAGGGGGGCTGCAATTACATTCAAATATCGTAAGTCGTTTCAAACGAATTCCAATCTTCTTGCGTTCATCTTACTCAATGAAGCCCTTTTCTCCTATCGTAAGAGCAAAGTAGTCAATCGGGAGAACCGAAATGATGTCCGTAACTAGGTACGTCTGACGCTAGCGTAGAAGAAAGAACAAATACTACGACTTTGCTAAAACTGAAACCGATTGGAAGAGCTTACTTTTGCGTAGTTCTTCATAGTCCAACGAGGTTTCATCACTAGATCGTTTGTTTGAGTCCAATACCCGGTAATGAAACTAATCAGAATATCGACCACGAAGACGAAGTCAACGAATATGCCCGTATAGAACCTGCGACTCTAGCAGGAGTCCAAGAGAAAAATCTAAACAAAGTCAACAAAAACTCATGCTTACAATGCCAGTGAAGGTGTGCGCGTTTTGACGAAACTGATTTCAAAGGGGACGGTTAAGGCCGTGTAGCCCACCAGGAAAGCAACAAAACAATCCCAAAGAAGCTTGAATCTGCTTTGAGGGTGAATTGTGCGCAGCGAACCTACCACATGTTGACGCCGACTAAGCTTCGAAATGCTCTCTCTTTCTTTCTGATGCATCTTGTATTCGGCCTGAGACATCCCATAAAGTTTTCTGCACTTGCAAATCCATTGTACGTCTACATACGAGTTGCTGTCCACGTGGTATGTAATACTCACCTTGCCAGCTCTCGACCGCCTTCTTCTTCATCGTCAGCAAGGAGGACATAAGAGCCTGTACGTTCTGGTCCTGCTGATGATTCCCGCGTTGGGCGATCTTTGTCTGGAAACGGGATAAAACTGTCATCATCAGCATTTCCACCATCCACATTGTGAAGGGACATTTCTTTCTGCAGTAGTGGGGCATCGACTCTGGAACTTTCGTCTCCCGGTAAAACATTAATACTTTCTCCTGACTCAGGTTGTGAAAGTGGTGGTGTGCCACTTCTGTTGTGGTGGTTAGAAGCGGGGCTATCCTCTCCTCCGAGGCCGGCCGGAACATACTCTTGAGGTGGTTGAGCATTTCGACGATCCCGCCAATCGGGTACTGTTTTTCCTGACCGTACAGGGAGAGTTACACCCCCATCGGGCTCTGACCGAGGGTTGTTGGACGGCAGCATTCCTGCGCATACATATATGTATTTGGGGTAGTGCCTTATCAGGTTGTGAGACTCGCACTCCGAGACTCCTTCATACGAGGACACACGACGTACCGAGGACGGCTGAGAAAATCACACCAGTAATTGTATTTGGTAGTGTACTCTCTCTTCCTCTCTCTTTCCCTAGCAGCACAGGGCAGTGCAAAATGAGGCTCCCTTGCCTGTTGATGGCGCGTTAGCCGGCGTGGCGAGAACACCACTGGCTGCCAGTTGTTTCGATTCGACTTCTCTCCTTATCCGCAGCGATGGCCGAAGGAATAAAGAAGAAGTGAGATCTTTCTCGTTTGACATGTACTTGTTGATACAAACATGCAGTGGTTCAGGAATTTGCTATCGCACCTCAGCTGAGCTGCTCTGTGATAGTCGCTTGAAGAACACACATGCACACGTGGAAGTCGCATTGTTCGCTACAGGATAACCTGCTCTATACAGTACGGCGTACGCTATAGTAGCAGCTCTTACAACGAAGTCTTCATGTGACCCAAGACACCGCGTTATCACTACCGTGTTGCGGTGGGACGTTTTATCAGTGTACCATGATAGTGAGGCTCAAGAGGGTACGCATGCATGTCAACTGACCACGACAACGCTGACCATTCGGCATTTCTTGTGAATTCTGTTGCAATACAGACAGCTCAAATACACCGAAAATGCAAACGAGTGCCGTTGCTTGATTAGGTGTCACTAGTACATGTCTTTGTAGGCACCCGGCGAAGACTGGAAGAGTGTGCATGAATGTGGGAAATCATCAGCACAGAACTGATACGTTCCAAAGCAGGCAAGAGTATATCTGTGTTGAAGAGGACATGTCAGAGGATCTCCTTGCTTGTGCTGTTGTCCAAGTACAAGTTGATTGTTGATTTCCCAAAGCCAGGAACCCAGGAATTCACCCAGGAATTCAGGCCGCTTAACCTTATGAATGGCCATGGAACCCGTCAGCGAGACACTCTTTGTACTGCAGTTAACCGAGGCATACAGTCCAGCGAAGCTTGATTGAATGGCATTGCCTCTTGTTCCGTGGTTCAACTGTATTGACTACAAACGACAGTGGTCAATGACTACAGTACTTCGCAACGAGACGGGAGTTTGGTATGACCATGACCATGACCACCCAAATTGATAGTTGTATTCGGCGTATTTGATTTGTTCTTAATAAATGAGTGAATGCGAATATGGCGTCAGCTTCTCCATCCAACAACAACCATCATGCGTCAAAACGGCGTAAAGTGGAGCACACCTCTCCACCTTTATCTCCAGCTGTCTCCGGGGGTGAAGGGACCCCTCCGCCATTATCATTGAATACTCCACCCCAGCATCAACATACGTGGCGCTCACCGTCGAGTCCAGGAGATGGTGGTGGTGGGGGTAATAGTAGCTCGGTTTCATCGGCCGCTAGCTCAGGGAAAACACGTACAGTTGGATACTACCTCAAAGACAGCCTCTCGAGCACTTTATGGACGTGGAAAACACGGAAAAATGCGTTTGTAGACTATGTAAGTCGTGTCCACTACATAAGCAAATCGACACCGATGAATACAATGGGGAATTGTATTGGAATGCAGATACGAAGTCTAAATGACGGAAATGAACGGAGGAAAGTGGTACAGGAGAAGCCACCTCTAATGCTAGCCCGAGAGTGTGTTTCATCGGGCCTCTACGAGTTCGCCTATTGTGTAAGAGTACCTTATCGATCTCTACGACCTATCGCCAAGACTGTATGTGCTTGTGTCCTGCAGTTAGCGGCCGTGGAGCGCTTTGGGTTGGATGATCTAGGCGTACCTTTCTCCGTGGACTCGCCAAGTCTCACAAAAGCTATTGAGGCACGATGGATACTCGAGGATTCAGTTGGAAACCCAGGAGAAGTTGATACAGGCCGTACAGCATCGTCCACACCGTATCAGTACGTAACTGTGGACTCCACCGGCGCTGCAGCGTTGGGATATCTGGACTTTATTGTCTCTGAATACCACTCGTCTCGAAACCAACAAGAGGAAGGCACACACATCACTCGGATAATGACAACATTTGATGGTGCGGGAGAAGAAGATGTAGTCAAGTTCTCGAACATATTGCAATATCATGGGGTCTTCAGGAAGAAGGTACTCCTAGATACTGTACGAATCGCTCGGGGAGAGAAGGACTCCCTTCACACGGAGGTTCACGCAGAGGCTTACCATGGCATTGTTGGGGCGGCCAATAGAGTTGGGCACTTAGGAGCTGTTGAAAATGGAAATGGAACCAATAAAGGAAGAGAGCCACAAACTTTGCCCTCCGTAGGGTTGTCAGCGCCACAGTGGCTACACCGAAAGAAAGCACGGCAAGAAGCCGTGGTACTACTTGTAGCTTGCTTCGATGCCAATCGATGTGAATTACACGTTAACAATTTAAGCAATGCTTCAACTCTTTTGGAAGCCGTACGAACTCTTCAATCAACCGCGAACGTTGCTCATCACCGGAGCTTAGTCGAACCGGGACCTACATCAGAGTCCCGTGCAGCTCGGATTGTCTCCAATGTATTGCCGCTTTACGTCCAACTGGTAAAAAGCCTTGAATCAAGGGATACCCAAAGCGGAGAAGATAAGAAAGGTTTCAAGCACACTATCAACGGGGATTTACTCTCTGAAGCAATACAGCTCGAGAGCATCCACAGTGAGGACACTACGAAGCCGGAAAAAAGTGGGCAACCTCAAGGTAGCTCGGTAGAATACGCAGACCAGATTGCTGATAGGCTTGGCAATCAGTCACATGTCGCAGAGTCTAGTAGGGCCTCAACCGAATCGTTGGCAAGTTTGGTGGAGCGCTCGGTTCCCGTCATTCCGGCTACTAGCGACAGCAGGTCGGCCGTGAATCATATTTTGCGTGAGTACTTGCAGCAACGCTTCGAAGAGCTCCCACACAATGTGCAATCAAAGGAGGTATTGACGTTTTTGCAAAGAACTTTTGAAACTGTGGCTACACAAGCCTTAACGTGGTTAACAAAGGACATTGCTAGGTCCCTCCGTAACTCTGTTGTTTCAGGAACTTCAGATAATGCTTGTTTGGATACTATGAAGAATCCAATAATGGATGATTTACCTGACAATGCTCTTATTCATATGGTCAACGTTGTCGACGCTTTCTCGCAAAAACTCTTTTGTATCGTAAATGGGATTTCGCTTTGCAGCCAAACCCAGCGTGCAATGGATGCTGTTTCTACCTCTGCCATACAGAAGGAACTTGAAGGATCTGTATTGCCTTCATATGAACAAGCGGCTCAACTAACGTTAGAGGACCATGCTTGTCATTTCTATTGGAGGCTTCTTCAGTGTAGCCGGTTTTTTCTCCAGAGCCATGTTGCAAAAAGAAAGGGTTCGTCACCAACTATCGCGTCGTCTATCAGAGATAGTGCTTTGCCGATTGACAAATATGCGGACGTTTTTGTGGGAATTTCAAGTGAAGTGGTTGAATTAGACGGCATTGATCCTCAATTGCCGTGCGAGGTCCTGTTTGCAGTGAGGTATTGGTGCGGTTTAACAAGCGCGCTGCTCACCGACGCTATACTCAAGTGCATTTCAATGGATCGGAAAAATGGAAGTGATAAAGGAGGTGAAAATGCCAAAGATAGTAAAGAAGAAACCGCCAGCTCATCTCGTGGACTTTTTGGAACGTTCGATGACCATGTTGTTTCCTCAGTCGCTAACTGCGTTTGCCGACGCGCCGCGGATTCAGGCGTAAGCAATACCACTGCGGTCCTCCTAAAAATGGTTTGCGATTCTGCAGCTTTCTGCGACAAGATGCTTAGTTATGCAATTCATGCGAATTCAGATGCCGAGTATGCCCTCATAGTACCTTCTCTGCTGGTTATGCTCGCCGATATAAGGCTGCAGCGAAACGGTATCCGGGACATGCAGACCACTGGTTTGAATCGTGTTTCATGGTGGCACTTTGTTGAATCATCGTCTGTGTCTGAACTATCGGAAGTGGTAACATTATATAGCAACGGCCTGCTTCGAAACGCAGAGGTCATGGATGCTGTTGTCGCGGAGAACTTTGTTTCAACCTGCAGGGATAAAGTGGACCTACGGGCCATAGTGTTTAGAGACCTTCAACCTATCTTTGCACCCTGGCTGCAGCTTATGTATCACGATAAACACTGCAATGCTATATTTTTCCGCTTAGTCTTAAGCTTAACACAGTTGCAGTTCCACGAAACAGCATGCATACTTGGCCAAACCCTTGAGGGTTTAAGCTCTGTCCAGTATCTTACAATCATGGTGAAATCGAGCAATGAATTGATCAAGGGTTTCCAGAGGACCGTTTCAGAAGACGACGATTGCAACGTCGATTTGCGTGAAGTTGCTGACAGGTTCATAGAAGATAAACTATGGACGGATTTTCTCTGGAGCTCCGGGGCCGCAGAGTGGTTACTTCATCTGTGGTACTGCCAAGTTGCTGCTTTGTATGATGACGATACGATGGAAGAGGGAATTGAAACTCGTCGTGGAAAAGATTTATCTTCTCAGACGTCAGTACGGATTCGTGTCGCTTTAGCAGAGGCTGTACGCAACAAGCTGTCCCGGGAAGTGTCAAGTCTTCAGAACTCAGCTGTGAGGCAAGAGGATCCATACAGAGAAGACTGGTGCATACGAGAAACTCTGCATAAGCTCTATTCCTCCCTGTGTGAGAGTACGGGAAGCTGCATGCCGAGCTGAATCGTTGGTTTGTCCTAGTTATTGTCCTAGTCATTGTAGTCTCCGGCTGCCTACCTCATCAAGTAAATCGGGCGACAAACAGTTGCCTACAAGTAAGTGATCGGTCACTCGAGACTAGAAGCTCCATGTCTCGATCACCTTGTTCAAGCACCCCCATAAAGGGCAATAATGAAACCACTAGTAAAATTTACAGATAATTCGCTTGTAAATACTTCGCGTCGCTCCCCTTCCAAAAGTTGAAGTTCCCACCCCTTAGTTACCCTTCACAAGTAGGTAGACCTGACACCACCTGTTAGTGAGCGTCTTGACTGAACACGACAGAGTAAGACAATGTAAATGCACTTGGTATAAGATATTTTTTCTGTGTTTTTTGGTATCTGTTCCCGGAAATAGAATGAGTGGAGGAAGGAAAAGGACCACCGCCACCAGCAGCAGCAGTATGCAGGGCGCTATGGAGGACGATGAAGATGATGCAGGAGAAGCTACAAGTGCTTCCGGGATGAGTTACGGTGCCCGTATTGTCCGAAATCAGGTGAAATCGATCCAGAACTCAATCAAGCGACAGCAGCGAAAAGAGGAGCAGAAACGCTCTTCCTCATCGGCTACAGGGAAGCAGGGTATACAACAGAAGAAAGGCCATACGAGGAAGCCATTGTCCTCGTCAGCCAAACGCTCTCGTCAAAGGAAGAGGGACCGTCGCCAACAACAAGCGGAGGAGTCGTCCGGAGCCCAGTCGACGAAGAAGAAGCGTATGCGGTCCCACGGAACCAACACCTTTACTACGAATATACTAGGTAAGTGTAGTACCATGGTTATTGTTGAGTTTTGCTGAACTAGGTGGTAGTGCTTTTGTCGTTGTTGTGGCGTACCCAACAGAGCAAAAAATGCGTCAAGAGTCGCTGGAAGCGCAGTCCAAGCGAAAGCGGAATTTGAGTGTGATTCGACAGATGGATGCCATTGGGGCGCCTTCGCGAAGAAAGCTACAGCATCAGGAACAGTGGCAAACAAGAGGCGAGGACAATCCGCATAGGGCTATCAGTGAAATATACGGGGTATAGTTCCACTGTTGGACGATCTAGTAAACTAATTAACGAAGTTCAGACCGTCGGGATACCTTGCGTTCTCGGTAGATGATAGATTGCCGGAAATAGTGTCCTGCACCTTTTTCAGGACGTGACCAACGTCCATGGAGCGATCCTGCCGCAGATAATTATCGTTCCAGAAACGAGATAGGTGTCTGTTCCCGCTGTCACAGAGAAGAGTGACTATTTTGCGATTTCCATTTTGTGCCTGGACATGTCGGACGAGCTTTATTACGGCGACAAGATTCATGGCCGAAGAGCTGCCAATGAAGAGACCTTCTTTGTGGAGTACATAGCGCGACATTGCTACAACTTCTTCATCCGTGACAGCGAATGCGTCGTCGATTATCGCTTGCTCAAAATTATTAGTTACACGGTCTAATCCGACACCTTCAATAATGGTGTCGTAGCGATGCCTCCTAAGACGTCGCTCAGCCTGCTGTGCTGCATAGGCTACACTGTATTTCACCTTGTTATACAAACTACTTCCAGGAGGATCTGCAAGAAAGATGCCGATATCAGGCTTTAGCTCCTTGAGGAATCGAGACACCCCCGCTATCGTTCCGCCCGTACCAGCTCCCATAACAACTGCGTCTATTTGTCCATTGTTCGTTTGATGCCATATTTCGGGACCGGTATTGTAGTAATGTGCTCTAAAATTTGAGTGGTTTTCGAACTGGTCGACAAATATGCTCCCGGGATGCGCCTCAGCAGCCCGTCTAGCAAGATTAACGTAATGATCTTGATTGACAATCGCCACCGGCTTGACACGGGATACATGGGCTCCCAGCTTTTCCAGAGTGTCACTTTTTTCTTTAGCTTGGTCATCTGGTAAATATATGTGGCACGTATAACCCATCGCTGTAGTATGCGTAGAGAAGAATTCGTAAAAGCATCGCGGACCCGTAACTTAAAACCCTTGACGAACCTCGACATAAGAGCGCTAAACTAATACCTGTACTTCCACTGGTTCCTTCATATACTGATCCTCCTTCTTGGAGCTCTCCCGATTTCGAAGCGTCAAGCAGCACTTGTTTTGCAACACGGTCCTTGGAACTTCCACCGGGATTTGCATATTCCACTTTTCCCTGTCAAACCAGTACGCGGTTTCAATTCTCACAGGCAGGAAATCGGTTCTGTTCTGACACGGCACGAGACGTACATAAATTTCGCACCCTGTGGCCTGTGATAAACAATTGATTCTAACCATAGGGGTATTCCCAATAAGCTCCACCCACGACGATAACACGTTCGGGGTTTGGTCTGTTGTCGTTTTCTCCTCTTCTCCGAAGAGCCTTCGTCTTAACCATTGTAACCATCCCTCTGAGGAGGCAGAATGGTATTTGGCATAACGTGTGGCATTATAGAGGACATTGATCGCCACTAGCGTCGTAATCACTCCAACTGAGTAGTACGCGGCTGCCTGTTTGTACTCCAATATCCAGCTCATCACCACGCGCACTACTACTACCAGCTATGTAGTACATAACAAACAATGCGATTCGACCACAACACCGGCGCATGTGATATTTAATGAGCCTACTCAAGGAAAAAGGGGCCAACTTCACAAGGAAGCGCCCCAGCTTCACACGTTGTTACAACAATCTGGCAACAATACCATAATGCAGTCTCCTAGGTCGGAAGTATGCGCGACAGAGTGACCTGCAAAATTCAGTGTTTCTACCGGCGTTTATTTAGAAGGAACATTGTCTGATGAACTGTGACTGCATTTTTGTTGATTCAGACGCTCAACCGTGACCATAGTATCAATCACCCTGTTATTGAGATCGGTCTTGGCATTGTTGTGCAATGCTTGCGCCGTGGAGTGCCTCTAGTTTATTCCTGGGAGAATTCGTATGCCCTTTATCTTTACTAATATGTGAGTTGGGCAATACTGTTTTCAACCCTGTTTGCGGCTCAAGTACTTCAAGAAGTGTAGTCTTGCTGCTTAAGGATAAATATGGTTTCTCTCAAATAGGCGACATCGACGTTGCGGTGACTAGGATCGGATTCGTTGTCGCCGAGTTCACCCAAGAATGCTTGAGTGGCTTCTAACGGAGTCCGGTTTTCAGAATCCACAGCTACGGGAGATGCTTCATGACGTAAGAGAGTCTTCACACATTTCAAGTGGTCTGAGCTGCCCCCCAACGCAGCGGTATGCAATGTACTCCTACGTTGTCCCTGGAAATTGGGATTTGCTCCGTGCTCCAGCAAGAGTTCCAGCACATTGTTAACGCCTTTCGCTGCCGCGTCATACAAAGCTTTATTGAGTTGCATGGACATATCCACTTCCATAGCCCCATTTGCGCGACTCAGGTAACCAAGCGCGTACCGCACAAAATCTTCATGAGCTCTAAGCACTGCCATTTGGATAGGAAACTGGTCTGCAATGTTCGTTCCTGCATCCCAGAAAGCAAGACCGTATCGTTCCAACTGTTGGGTAGCCTCTATGGATCCTACATCAGCCGCCTCGTGTTGCAATGTCTGACCACTGTTGTCTTTAATGTTGGGAAGCTGCGCAGGGTCCACGCGATCCAGTAGAACAGGGAGCACATTGGGGTTAGAATTTGATATGGAGACGTGTAGTGGAGTTCTTCCATTCGCTGTTGCTTCATTCTGAGGATCGCTCCCACACTTATCAATCAAATACGCAACAATATCCTCGGAAGCTTCTCTGCAACTCAGTGTGATCCGTGAGCACCTACAATGCACACAGGGGATAGATCTTTTATGCCTTACCTCGCCGATATGTAGAGCGGGGTCGCCTTTTCTCTATTCCTCATTCTTGTGTCAGCCCCGTGTTCTACTAAGGTAGCAACAGCATCCTTCGAAGACGCTTTACATGCATACTGCGGACCATCGACCGTGTCGCTGATGCAGTGTGAATGAGTGTATACGAGAATTCACAGCATACCAGAAGAGCAGTCCAACCATTTGGCTTTCTGTCATTAGGATTCGCACCAAACTTTACTAGCGTGTCAACACATCTCGTATATCCTCCTGCACCCATCCAATGAACGAAGAAACTACCAACACTGGCTTTCCCTATGATGTAGCAGTTCTTTCGGGGTTTTTCGCACCTGCAGCTGCCAACATGAGTGGAGTCTTCCATGATTTATCTCGTGCATCGATGATTTGCTCCCAAATTTGCTTGTGTTCTGTGGTATCCTCGTAGTGCGCCTTCACGTAGTTCTGGATTTGCCCTAGTAAATACTCCAACACTTGCTGTAGCCCGCTGTTGGCCGCTTTGTGAATGGGCCCTTGGCCTTCTGTATCAAAGACACTTTCTTGTTGCTCCTGCTTCTTCTTCTTCTTCGATCGCCTTCGTGTTTTTTTCATATCTTTTTCCGAGCAGAGTAAACCCTCGACCACCACCGAAATACCACCTTGCGCTTCCAACCACTGTCCGAGTCCGTTCACACGTTCATGTTCGTCGGACGCTGGAGTGGTGGTGGCAGAGCTGCAGAGTTTCCTGAGTTCCACGAAAGGATGCTCCACTGAAGACATGGCACTATACCCTAATCCTAATCGGATTCACTCTTGTATACTATAGTACGGCACGACGAATTGTGAAGTATGTCTTTACGGGGTATGCAGCAAACTACAATACGCGTTACATGGAACATTGAACCATGGTTTAAGGAACCATTACGGCACCCAAAACTCACTCGACCAGATTGGCGAAATACATCACTCATGATCAATACGTATGCCTCACCACTACCCATTGAGGACGTGGAATACTAGCTGGTGTGTTACGTGTTTGTGAAGCATATATCGTGGTCACCTATGCTATGATAACAGGTCTAGCGCTCGAGTCTCTATCCATCTGCTCAGTCAATGGAACTACATGTCTTACTAGCGTAGCCAAGATACTCAAGGAGTACTATATATAAGTCACGGTAATACTGCGCAGGTACCTGTCAAACACACGTTCAGCAACAGCAACCAACAGACACATATAGCCAAGAAAGACCGCGTATAGGATCGTCGGTAAGGTTATTTGGTCCTTGACGAGACCTGCAATATACAACTGGTTGTGATGGGAATAATCTGCGCACTCCTCTGGAATCTCGGGGAAAGTCAGAGTCAGAATGCTGAGTCATCCTGACATGACATTGGCTGGACACACACACAAATGTGACAGATAGCCCACCGGCCGGGAAGTTGACCACATCCTCTTAACGAGGAGCGGTATGCGCCCGTGTTAAGCAGCGACGGGCCCGCTGTTCCTGCAGCCTTGCTGACATGCGCCGTGAGGGAACACAGCAC
>LVLI01000482.1:0-41370 GCA_001687465.1 Halocafeteria seosinensis
TATGGAGACTCTCTGAACGCAATTAATTGGGCGCAAGGAACGTTTGCCTGTAATTCACCCCACCTGYMGYCTSWCYTGGATGATGCATAATCGAAACACTTGAGCGTTTGCGGGAGCAGCCACAGGTGAAGTCTATCTCGCTGCATCATGTTCCTCGCGAGGAAAACACGGAGGCTGACCGTCTAGCTAACGAGGCAATCGATCGGAAAGACATCATGTTTTGTAATGATTCTACAGGGGAATATTTCGTGGGGGATCCGAACTCCCTTTAAACTCGTTAGGGGAGTATAACCACATGAATATACAATAATCTTACGTTAGGGGAGTATTTCCGTATAACCACATGAATATACAATAAATAAATAATAAAGTTCCACCCCCGCCTCCCATGCTGAGGCAATATACGCTGCGGTTGAGATAGAGGAGGCTTTAACCAGTCCTAATCCGCCATAGCGCAAAGGTAAATGGATCTGATGACATCTATTCACTTTATCAGCGTCCTGAAACTCTTTCGCTCCAAGCAGCAAATGGGTAACTTCCACGACGGCATTGTCAAAGGCCACTGTGGCTCGAGTACGGTGATGAGGAGGAACCGTCCGTAAAACGTAATTAATTGCAGGAATCACTGAGTCTCTGAGGAGAATATAACGACTTTGTACCGGCACAGACGTCTCGGTTTGGACGAGGAGGAGCTTCTTCATCTCTCGCACTTTCCTTAGACACCAATCACCTTCAATCTGTGGAGTACCAACTGGGGAGCCCAGCGATTCCAACCCATCATAAACAATACGCAAATTTCCATCATTTTGGTCTACGATGTCGCGTTGATTCTCTGGAACCAGCAAAGCCGACTTGCACTGATTAACCTGAAGACCACAATTCCCCGCCAATTCCTGAAATCTCTGCGCTACTGCCTCCAAGTCCCTAACTGATCCGGCCACTGTTACGTCATCGAGATAAGCGTACAGATTAATATCGGGAAACTCCTGAAGAAGTTGCTCCAAAAGATGCTGTATTCCTATAGCGAAAAACGCCGGCCCCAAAGGGTCGCCCTGGCGAACTCCTTCTCGGGAAGTGGTAAGGACATCTCCTTTATACCATACCGGTATTGGAGCAAGGAGATGTCCAAGCCGGACGGTTCCGCAAGTCCGAGAGAAAGTCCAATCCTTTCCTTCCTATACCCCCAAGAGTCTGAAAAACCAGCGGCAAAAACCTCTTGTGAGCCTCCTGGCAAACTCCATCGTACTTACGATATTGCATCCTTTCACTGCCGTTGCCGCAGTCGAAGATAAGTTTCGTTGAGCTCCAACCGCTGACGGACTTGTGACGCAAACATCCAACACAAGAGGACCCTGTGGTTGCACAACTTCTACATCTCCTCTCATGCTACTGCCCTGCTTAACCAGATGCTCCTTTTCCACCACAAGACACCAAGACGAGAGAATAGTGGTCCTAAAAAGAAAATAAATACACAAACCCTGGAGAATTTGGGGTCACTCCGAGAGTAAGTTTGTTCCCCCACGGCGCATGTCAGCAAGGCTGCAGGAACAGCGGGCCCGTCGCTGCTTAACACGGGCGCTTACCGCTCCTCGTTAAGAGGATGTGGTCAACTTCCCGGCCGGTGGGCTATCTGTCACATTTGTGTGTGTGTAAGTTTAGGAATTCATTTTCCTCAATCTTTGTAGGAGTAAATACACACTACTGCTTTGGCGTGGATGGTCTTGTCCAAGTTATCAGTGACACTGATGAGACAGAATGTCCGCATGATCGAGGAGTTCTGTCTCCACTTCCTCCAGAGTGCGTAGATAGCTGGTAGGACCAGGTAGGGTAGACATAGGAGTCCGATAGTTCTTGGGAAGAATAACACACACACACACACACACACACACACACACACACGGTAACAGTTACTCTATGAATTCACATTCCTCCGCTTTCGATTGGGTTGTCAACTAATGAAGCGGGTTGCCGATGACACTTTGGCGTGGAAGTAGGCAGTAGGTACGCTATGAATCCACATTTATTTTGGCCTTTCCTCAGACTCCTGTGCAGTAACTTGGGCAGCCGCCTTTCGCCCCTTTGCCGGGAGACGCAGTTGAATCTCTTCGTCCAGTATCTGCATCACCGTCGCGTTTCCAACGGGAACCCGAACCGGTACTTGCTCCTCGCTACCTGTTTCTGTGATGAGAGCCCTCCGTTCCTCCAGGTCCGGTTCGGCCCCGTTCTGAATTTTGATTTTGACGTGCCCTACTTAATATACTACTGGGACAGGGTTCGCTCTCGACTGACTCCCAGTGCACTACACTAAACTTAAGTTAAATACAATATTTACTACGAAATTTCAAAATCACTGGCAGTAGTTGATGTCTAATATTCCCCGTTTCTTGGAAGGACATAACACTGTTGTCATGTAGCAGTGTGAGGATCCAATTTAACCAGAGACTTGTGTGTTAATTCATCGAGTCACAGCCAACAACTCTTATCCGCTAGCTTGGAACCAGACAGACAGGCCTCAAGATAATAACAGCACTAGCGACACGTTGACCTAGCTTTCAAACGGTGATTATGTCATTTCGAGCACATGCCTACCCAGAGGCATTCGAGACGGACGACTCAGTTCTCTCACATTCGATTACAACATGGTTAGCTGCAGTCTCGTCATCCCGCAACCAAGACCGATGGTCACGCTGTGGATATATGGTGTTTTCATTGTTACCATTCGGGAACATTCGCACCATCGATTGGTGATATGATAAAGGAGTACCGCGCATATCAGAAACGTTCTTAAATGCAAGCATTCGTAAGTCTCCCGAGCTTTTGTTCTGTTTAGCGAGCCTCTGTGGCTGCGGATAGGGTGGAGCACGAACTTGCTCTTTCGTCTCACGAGTATCCACCGCAGCATGTTCCGGAATAGGGGAAGGTGGTGAAGCTTCGGACCTCTCGACCGAATGAAACTCCCGTTTCTTGGTCCCCTTACTCTTCTTTTGTGAATGTGATTTCAACACCTCAAGGCTACACATTTGCCCTGAACTGTATCCCCGCGTTTTCCCCCGTATCGTCCCATCAGCTACATTGGAATAGTTCAAATTTCGGGAATGTTGCCATGCCGCAACCAGCTCTGAGAAATACTCGGTGTCCACATCTCTACGCATTCTTTGTAAAGACACAAACGTATGGCACCGGTCTAACACTAGTGCTTGTGAGCTACAGCAATTTTTTGCTCCTTCAATCAATGACACTGTGTGTGCGTCCGTTCTCTCAAGATTGACATTGGCACGGAGCCTTGTTTTCCCACTCAGACCGACGCTCAGCGTCGGCAGGACGGCGAGATAGATGCAGTCGGCACTGTAAGATCTCGGGCGACTGTTGGGATGCTTTCGCTTCAGCTTCAACGGTACATAGTTGCCATCTTGTGTCGAATTGGGTTCAGAACCGGGGGAAGAAGCACGGTCAAACTCCTCGTCCTCCGCAATGCCTGTATACTCGCTTGGGGGAGACTGGCGGGTATAAGTCTCGTTGCCATTTTTAATGCCGTTATATTGTTCTTCGTCTCCACCACTGTAGGCTTGGCTGTAGTTCAGTCGTTGAAGATGTTTGTGAAGCTTGATTGACTCCATGATCCGAGAGTGCGCATCGTCAAACATCGTTGCAAAGTGTAACGGTATTACGAGAAGCCGTGTACCTTCAGAGAACCATAATTCCTTCTTATTTTCGTCAATAAAATCGAAAGCGCGTTTCTCAAGGATAAATTCTTCATCAGGTAAGTTACAGCTATGCGAAAATGCTTCCCGCTTATGCTGGTGATAGTAAGGATCAAAAGACTCTGGCCATGGGCTTCCTTCCCTATCCACCGGTTCGTCGACCTGGACGCTGTCCTTGCCCTTGCACCCAGCCTTACCCCATGGCGTACAACCACCGTCTTCCAAAGGTGGGGTGTCTCCTCTATCCTCAACATCAATTTGGGGAAGTCTGAAATCACTGTCTCGTAATCGAGAATCTAGTCTTACGGCGTCCTCCAGCAGACGAAGGGCTCTCTTTCGATTTCTGGGTCTAATCAATGCTCCCGTTAGTAAAATGGCCTTCCCATTCAACGTAACAGGGCGCTTAGCCTCCGGACGCAGCAAGTGTGCTTCCGCTAGCACTTGCCGGATTTGAGCTGGACGAAGTTTGGCAAACTCTTTCAGTTTCGTTTCAGCAAGCACGACACCTGACATGCGGGCAAGAGCTTCCTCTAGAGGCTGTACCTTCCTGAGTGGGCCTCCTTGGGGATCTGGCGCGCTCTTTAGCAACGGGAAAATGTTACGAGCGCTCAAATAGACAGCGATCACAGGGCTCTCAGTTACAGCACTGACGATATTTGGTTGACCGGTTAACATCGACAAGAGCCCGACAACGGAGCCCTTCATTACTCTGTCCACCACCTCGGTAGAATCTCGCAATTCGTCAGTGAAGTGAGTGAAAAACCCAGATCCACTGGAATGCTTGCGAGCCTTAATCTGAATAGAGTTTAGCGTAGAGTTGATCTTCTCAGCAAAAATCCCTGACTTTGACCTCGGAGCACTAATCGCACTCTCAGCATCATCGTCGACATTATCGAGGGTGTACCTTCCCGCAGTCGTCCTATCGGCATGATACAAGGTACCGGGAACAGTACCGTCAGGGGTGTCCTCTTCGTCTTGGACTATTTGACGCCTAAGGGCGACAGTCCCCCGTAGAATAATATAACAGCCCTTTGAGCGCTCACCTTCCCCGAAGAGGAGCTCGTTCTCCTTAAAGACGACTCGTTTCGAAGCCCGATATAGCTGGTGAAACGTAGCATCATCCAGTTTCGATAGATAACCTACTTCACGCAGCATTGTCTTCTCGTCGGCTATGCTACTTGTTGGGAGCCATAACTTCTTCCATGTATCTTCGATTTTCTTCTTAATTATTCCATGCTCCTTCATATCAATTTCTCCATGACGGAGCAGTTCATTTGACGTACATTCTGAATTGCGGAGCAGTGATTGGACAATGTGTTTCGTCTTGATGGCACGAGTAATTTCCCCGAAGGATTCCTGCATATCATCCACTTTCCGCTGAGCTTCCATCACTACTCTCTCGTTTTCAGACAAAATGAATTTCCGCGCGGTACGGCTCTCAACAATTTCTTTGAAAAGAATTTCAACAGATTTGTGCGCAGTCACAAAACCAGCAGCCAAGTCGAATTCGAATGATAGTGAGTTGAAAAGCACCTTATCTCCTCCACAAGCTGCAAACCTTGATACAAGTCTACGGAAGTTAGAAGGCTCGAAGAATCTTGTCAAATAGCTCCAGTCGTGTAGCGGGTAGCTCGTTCTATCCTGAGCTGAGGCGGCTGCTTCGTGCAGCTGTGAGAATGAAGTTCCATGTAACGAGCCATTTTCGTACATCTCCCAATACTGGCTCTTCAAGAGGTCATAAAACCGTTGGCGGGCTTCCTGCAAAAATGCATCTTCCGGAATTTCCCTAAAGGAGGAACATTGTCTCCTTAGTTGGGCGTGATGGTCCTCGAAAACAGCAAGTGAGGGATCCGCCGCCGACTCGTCCATATCAAGGTTGGTTCTGCAACGGTTCATCAATCTCCTGCATGGGGAGCATAACGTTGTGGATAGATAGTCCGACCATCCTCTTGCTCTGTGTTCCCCCGACTTCTGGTGTTCCTCCAAGGAAGACAACAAGCCTTGCAAGACTTCTTCCACCTTCTTCCAATCCGCATCGAAGTAAAATTCGTGATGCTTGTATGAATTTATCTCTTCTCTTTGGTTCTCGTCCAAATGCTTGACGGCGCTCCCAAACACAGTCTGTCGAGCTTTGCTCTCTGAAGAGAGGCCTAATTTCCGGATTACCCATGCCGCAGTGGTGCCGTTTATGAGCAGGGTTAATGCCGCAATACCAGCCATGTGGAATAGAAATCGAACCCTCGTAAGATGGTCAATTTTCTTGTCTTCATCGACGAGAAGCGCCAGAATCAAGCCAACGGCGCCTCTTAGTCCGGAATAAGAAAGCATCGCAGTTTCTCTTAATGATATCCCGTATGCGATGTGAGTCATGGCCGGACGTAGAACCAAAATGGATACGGCTCTGATTACATGAAGAATAATATACAGCGCAAATAAGTATCCAAAATCTTTAGCTCGAATATCGTCGCCAAGAAGACCTTGCTCAATGATAATGAATCCAGTCAAAGTGAAAACCAATGTGTTGGCAAAGTAGTCAAGCATTTCCCAAAAAGTGTGTAGCGTTTCATGCTCTCGGATTGCAGTCTTGCCTCCGCTTGCCATGGTGAGGCCCAGTGCTACAACAGCCAGAACGGCTGCGACATGAACAGGGGTCATTTCCCCGAGATAAAAGGTACCGTATGCAGCCACTACCGTGAGAGTTGTTTGCGACATCACGTCGAACTGCATCCGATTCAAGACAAATATAACTGCAATTCCAATAATGCACCCCAGCAAAGGCCCTCCAAGTGAGAGCTGCGCGAAAAATCCAATGGCTTCTCCTACGGGCAGTGCTTCGCCTCGCATCGATTCCCGGAATACCAAGAAAATGACAAAAGCGGACCCATCATTGAATAGTGATTCTCCTTCCACCAGAAGACTCAGCTGCGTACTAACCCCCAGTTTCTTGGCGAGTGCAACGATGGCGACCGGGTCCGTAGCAGCCAGCATGGCTCCAAACGCGACGCTAGTGCTGAAACTGAACCCATAGTCAAAGCCAACAAAAGCAAAAACCGCTGTCAGCAAAGTCGCGATGACAACTCCTGGAACCGCCAACAAAAGCATCTGGGGAATCTGTCGAGAGAAGATGTGGAAATCCACGGATGCGGCACTGCCAAAGATCAAAGCAGGAAGAAAGATGAACATCAATTTTTCAGCCCCGAGATCGCTCCACACAATAGCCGAATCTCCAAGAGCACCTAAATCAGCAAACTTCTCAAGGGCCCCCAAAATGATGCCCAGGATGAGCAACACGACCGTGTAGGGAATGCGGTGGTACTCTTGGGTCGAGCGCAGAAGAACACCAGCGAACAGCGCTGCCACCAAGAATAACCCACCCCCTGTGGCATCATGGACGAAGGAGCGTTCCGCAGAGAGTTCACGTGCCAAAGACTTTCCAGTGTCCGTCGTGAGCGTGCGCTGTACCGCGCTTATCTCTGCTGCTTGTAGACGCGGGAACCAAGCAAATGCTGACACCAAAAAAGCAAACCACGGCCAGCACGATCCCGTTCGCGTCATTTTACTCACACAAACAACTACACAGTTGGGATGCACTCCCTCTGCAGCATATATCACTGCGTATGCACTGTGTATGGCAATGGAAAGGAAGAGGGGTTTCGACAAAGAAATAGCGTTAGTGAATGCATTCAACGACAACAATAAATACACCCTTTGCTCGTGACAGTCACAATAATAATGTAACGAATCGGGAACTTTCTTCTGTCCAATAATTGCGTGCACACCATCAAAGTCCCCGTAGAACACTGTGTTGAAAGCTTCGACAGAAGCATGATGACCCGGCCGGGCCCGGGACTACGGGAGTTCACAAGAGTTGGAATACTGGGTTGTACGCCAGATATTCGAATCGTATAAATGTTGATGGAATGAACTTAGTCACTTAAAAACTCGCTACGGGAACTGAGCTGGTATTTCGTTTTCTCATTTCATGTTTTGCCCTCCTGAAAGTGGAGAATGCAAGTTCCACGGGAGACATTGGACTGGGAAGCGTTAGACAGGCTGGATGAACGGCGTTTGGAGAGCTTGGAGCAGTTAAGCTCGCGTGAACGAAGGCAGTTAGACAGTATGGTTTTATATGGAGATGCATCTGCCGCGGCGCCGTCGCCCGGCAATCGCACAGCTGTATCTGCTCTCCGTGCGCAGCAGCTGTTGGCGTTAAGCGCTCAATACGTCGTTGGATGTCAGGTAGGCAATTCATATATGCAAAATCTGCTCCCTTTGGATCCTGTACAGCTCTGTGGTTAGTTTGCAGAATCAATTAGAGGAAGAGGAGGCAGAATTGGACAGGCAAATAGAAGAAATGCAACAGCAGCAAGAGCAGTCACCAGGAAAATCACGGGAAGATGACAACGTAAGTGATTGCTGTCCCGTTTTCGAGGACAAATCCAGAGGCTTGAATCTTTGTTGGATCCTGAAATATCGTCTTGTACAGGAGGAGTACGATTGGAGCAAAGATCGGCTTCGAGCAAAGGTGGAGGAAATGGAAAATCTCCATGCATTTGTCGAGAGAACAAAGCCGGAGCTGGCTGCCCGACTGTTTGTGGATAAGCATGGCAAGCTAAAAGTGCGTTCAGCTAATAAAGACAAATCCGAAAACCAAGCTTCAGAGAATATTGTGGAGGAGGCCGCTGCTGCTGGGGATGAACATACATGAACTGAACTCGTCTCTCGGGACGAAGCAACACTAAAACACACTAGACTGCATAAAAGGACGATAACTTAGTAATAAGGAGATGAGACTGAGGAGGTTCGACGGTTATCTACTTGAAATTGACAATGACAGTGGAGTACTATTGGTAATCACATCAGTGTGAAGGCCAGCCTGGTTTGCAAGGGCATGCCACAGCTCGGTTTTACTCGAACAAGGGCATGGCTCCTGTTCTGCGCAGGACGCTAGTGCAGATCCAGAGTCCTCTCTTTTTCTTCCAGGCCCTGTACTCGGTAAAGACTCGGCCGTTTTTCTCATGGACTAGATGGCATCCGCTCATGGCGCGATTGCCATAGATTCGAGCATCGCACTTGCTGACCCTAAACGGCTGACGGAGAAATTCCACATCATGTTCAACGGTGGCTGCCCCGTAGTCAACATAACGGAAAACATCGTGATCGCCATGGCTGATGGATTTTACTAAATTCTTGTGGACATCGCAGATCTCGTTGGTCAGCACAGGCAAGACGGCCTCCTGGGTGCGCTTGTAGACTTCATCCACCGAACTTCCTGCGGGAAGTGTGGCAACTTTTCCTTGCTGTGCGTAGTGCTGGATAACGGGCATAGTCTGTGGTCGGGACAAATACTGGTGTAATATAATAGGATATAGAAGTATGCGTTCAACTATACCGTACGGCTTCGAGAAAATTTCGGAAGCGTTTCCTGATTGTTTCGATGTTGTCATCACTTCTGCCACTATCTGCGGCTCTTCCTAGCAGTCGTCGTTCCATAGTTTTTTCATCGGTGTCGTAAAACAATACCCTGACAACTTCAGCCTGCTAAAGGAGTAAGTATGAGCTTCAACGATTACAGCGAAGTTCCAAGACTGTGTACAAACCAACTTACGTCATCGCCCATGACACGATTCCATCCCTCTACGTTATCAAAGTTTCTCGGAAATCCATCTATCAAGAACTTCGTATTTCCATCACGCTTCATAGCTTTCCGTAGTAGGTTGACCGTGATCTCGACCTGCGTGCATGTTAATGTTGAGTATATTCCACAAAACTTGCCAGAATAACAAATAAGCCAATGACATACAGGCACGACTTGCCCCTCTTTCATGTAAGAACGGATTAGCTCAGAGTCTTTGGAATCGGTTTTCATTTCCTGGCGAAGAAGCTCACCCGCGGACAAATGGGTGAATCCATAATCGTGCACCAGTTTCTCGCACTGAGTTCCTTTTCCCGCGCCAGGTCCCCCGAGGACAAAGACAACTCTTGGGCGACCGTAGACGCGAGCCTGCAAAAGTACCCCAATCAGATACAAATTAAGATCCAAAATTATCTGAAATCAAAGTTGATACTTACGCGAATACCTCCGAAAGCACCCTCCGGTTCATGCTTCTTACTCTTTTCACATGCTGATTCGGAGCTAAAGAAGGTTAAGCCAGCGGCCATAGCTGCAGCTACACCCGCGAATCCCAAAGAATTAGATCTCCCCGCGTTCTCGGAAGAAGAAGAGTAGTTGTACCCTTGGTTCATTTCCTGAACCGGCATTCGAAGGCTACCGGCGTACACACTTCCCGTAGCGAAGAACCGTTGAGAACAACCAGTCGGTTGCGCACGGCTGCATGGCGCACCACCAGCTTATTACGACGGGTCCACGGCTATACTCATAGACACAACACGTACCTGAACAGCCTAGTGATTGATCCAGCGCTGGACTTCTTCATTTCGGCTCAAAAATCTGCGTACAGGAGGAAAGATAGCTCGTCTTTGATACTTCCTCGATTGCAACGTTATGAGAGAAATGCAAGCCATATAGCCAAAAGATGGATCATATGACCTTTGCATCGTTCAGACAAGAGGACATAGAGAAGCACAGCAGACGTAGCTCCATGATAGAGGATACACCACCTACCTGGGCACCCACTCACTCGGGGAAACAACTACAGCAGTCTCAGCTCAACGAGCTCTATTGTTCCACAAACACTGATGTCTTGAAGAACGACTACGTATGTTCATGTTACAATGGCAGTGATAAAACTCTGCCTTTGATAACATCGACGCCGCAATGTCGCAGAGAGGGGTTTGTGAAGTTGGAGGAAGAAGTCCAGGGCCTCCCGGCATTGATCAGACAGTCTAATACACCCTTGGGGTTCTAAGCAGGCAAATAACTAAGTAAGTATCAGTCGACAACATTACACAGCGTAACTAAAGCTCGCAGAAGGCTCTGATCAGGAGGGAAACTAGTAAAAAAAATGCGCCCGATGGGATTTGAACCCACGACCTTCGGTAAACTAAAAGTACAGTCATTTCATAAGACCGACGCAATAGCCACTATGCTACGGGCGCTCAGCGTGTTTTCGGCGCGGTTTGTCTTATTTAGTATACTGACGGAGACTTCGCAAATTTCTTCCGTACGAAATTACTGATATTGAGAGGATTGTAGATAATTTCTGCCATATGATCCTACGCAACGATGTTTGAAACCATTTAGTTTATAGTGAATACGGCGCCATTGCATAATATTTCTTTATTATTCAACATATTCTCGGCAATGGCGGGCATAGCCTCGTAGACACGAGTTTTCTTCAGGTACACTCTTGATAGATGGAACTTCATACGTGATTTTGGTATTTTGCGGTCTTGTAGATGCCCAGTGATGGGGCGTGCTGGGAAACAGTAGCTCCCGGGCACTCGTGCATTTATCTACATCATGGAGACGTGTATGGCAGGGGAGGAATGTATCGCGACTTCTTCATTCCGTGTCTATTGCTTCTGGGTTATTATTCTGGGAGGTTCGCTTGCAACAGCTTATCTAGAAACTTATATCCTTCAGTATGCCTTCAGAAAAGCTCATAAAATATGCTTGGATGTACTGAAGGAAGGGGGGCTGGAGACGCCACAGCAGATTGAAGAACGTGGTGGCCACCGCCAGGAAGAAAATGATACAGGATACTTTTCTCGTTTTTTCCGGTACCCATTCAAGAATGTATTGGGCCAGGCGGTACTCAGGACAATCGAGAGTCATGTCTTTGTGGAAGCGCTCCACAAGACTTCGTCGAGCTTGGCCTACATATTTTGCTTTACAACTATCCAATGGATGATGTGGATGACGGCTATTTCGTCGAGACAGAGTGCGAAGCAGTTCATGAGCTTCTGGGAATTAGCTACTGGATTCGCCGTGATGTTCGTTCTATGGTTGCTAATGCTCATGAGTCTGATTCTCTTTCTACGACTAGAGTGGAAGAGATACCTCTCACATACTTTTCGAGCTAGACCGGGATATGATGACTCGCAGAGCTATGCGTCGGAAGAAAAAGAAAATCACAGGTCGATATACGCTGTTCACTTTCTGACGTGTATTTTCTATCTTTTAGGTTTCGCCACTCTAATGGAATTCGGTAAGAACCCGATCACCGGAGTCCTGCCCTGGTTCTTTGGTATGGCAAAGGAAGTGGTTGTTTCGTGTTCGACCAAGGACACTGAAAGGTTCACGACGTTAGTAGTAAACTGGGGGAGTGCTGCATTCCATGTTTTGGTCTGGGTTTCTATTCCGGGTATATTGAATCGACTGACACGGAGAGTTGCGGGCATGCTATCTCACAATTGCGATTTCCGCCTTAGGTCGAGCTTTATCGAAAATGTCGTGGCATCGAAGCAGCGAAGCTTTCATTGGTTTACCTACGCCTACTACCGAACGTGTATGTATGCTGCTGTGGCTCTCTGCTACAGTGTCTACAATGAATATCTGTATGCTCTGCTGCGTCGACAAGTGCATTTTCTGGCTCGTTCTGGGATGGATATTGCGAAAGAACAGAACGCATCCTGGAAGCTCTTCTTCGTATTTTCACTCGGACTTCTGATGTTCCTATGGTTAAGAGAAGGAGAATCGGATTTAGATTGGGTTCTCAAAGAAATTTATCGTCTCAAGGGGAAAGTAGTTAGCACTCTCCGGTCGATACCGCAAGCTGCATACCCTGCCGGAACACTGCATCTTTCATCATCGGGCACCGAGTTGGTTCTGTCTCTTCGCCGGCTATATCTTGGGATCTGTGAAGTGAAACAAGAATACGAATTTAGTCATAGGGATCTGATTAGCGTTTTGCATCAAAACTCTCGGTTTCAACGTCTACTGCAAGAAATTAGCTACTTTTGCCAATCGTTGCAACAACTATCGGAGGATAAAATGGTACACTTCAGCATCAGCAAACAAGGTGAGCGTAATCCCAATTCCCCTGCTAGGGAATCGCAGACGAATTGCCTTCACCGGATCTCAGTAGATGCTCAAAAGATAGGCACCGACGAAAACGGAAAACTAATGTCGAGCATTATGATGGGTTTCGGTGAAGACGGTGCATGGGAACTAGGGTTTTCAATGTCCCGCACCTATTTGAGCTACCTTTTGCGAAGTCTTTCTGACATGTGTGATTCGGAGCTTGTGGTTTTGGATATTGCAAAGAGTAGAATACAGTCTGTATTAGAGGTTAACACCCTGCAGCATAATACTTTCGCCCTAGTGGTGAGTGAGAGGTCGCGTCCCACGTCGAAGTGGATGCTTCGGAAGATTCTTAAGTATGTTTCCATGACGGCTGATGTTTACCGAAATGCGTCTTCAAGGACGGGTTATAAGCCGTTTCCCGAAAAGCGCGTAGAAATGCAAGGTGTTCATTGGAATTTGACGCTCCCTGATGTGCCCGATCATCTAAGAAGCGATACGTCCACAGCGGGTGGAGTGATTCGTAGTATCTCTGCGGCATATGATTCCCTTCCACAAGTAGCGGGACAACTGGAGCAGTTGATGCACCATTTGGGTCAATTTGTGGAAGATGTCACAAGCGTGATGGCCCCAGAAAGGCCTCCTGCACGTAACACCGTGCCGTCATACGAGAATCGTTTACCTGACCGGCAACCGCTTCCAGCTTTCGACGCAAATGGAAGCATACGCTGGCGCAATATGGAAATATCGTTTGCTCGGAGTGGCGCTCCGTTGAGGGACAGAGGCATCATTTCGGTGTACGGTCCTGAGGACGAAGATTTGCATTTGAGAGAGAGCATTGCTGATGTCGAAGCCTTTGTAAAATCATCGAATTTACCTTCAAGAGTCGAACGCGTGAATAATTCGATTTCTCAGCACTACCGAACGTACAACGAGTGCTATCACACTGTTCCGACAGTACATCAAGGCAACATGAAATCCCTTCTGAACCTGCAGCACCCCTTCTTCGAATTTTTCTACTCTTTGTCTCCCTTCCGGCATCGGTACATAAAGCGGTTGCTTGTAAGTAAAGAAAGTGCGAGCGAGGGTCCATATATCTTTTCGTTTTATTTTGGCAACGGGTGGATTGTCCCGAAGTGGCGAGAGGTCGTTAGCTCCCTGCAGAAGTGGTGTGGCGAAGCTGTGGAGAAGAGCTGTTTCAAGCTCGTGTCTCAGTGGCTTCGGAGTTGCAATACCCTTTTTAATTGTAACATTGCTCTCTCGTGCAACAGTGTTGCTCCTCTCTGGAGAACTGCAGCCTCGGTCTTCTGTCCCTCAAGTTGTAACTCGGTTTCATTTGATACCCGGGATACAGTGGGACTTTCTCTTCATGGAGTGGGGGAGTTTACACTACCACTAGGAACTGTTCATGGATCTTTGGACTTTGTTGGCCAGTTGAAAAATGAAGCATCGAGTGAGTGCCTGAGACTTAGCAATGTATTACAGGTTCAGGGTATCGCTTTCCAGTTTGTGAGCGCGTTGGCTGAGCAGTGCTGTGCAAATATGGTACCATGCACGTCGGCCACATTGAACGACTTGCAACAGGGCTCCACGCTACCTGTGTCATCCGCGCATTCTCACGATGTCGACATCCCCTTAGCTCCAAAAGTAGAGTCTCGAGTGCATTTGGAACTATGCCGGCTTTGCTGGCGACTTGAGCATTGGAGAAGGCGCTGGAACGCAAATGCAATTGGCATTCTCCGTTTAGATCCCTGCTACAGTGTTGGCTGCGATCCTATTGAGTGTCAACCTCAGGAAACGAAACGGGAATACTGCGAACGTAGACTGCTACGAACTCTTCATTCTCTAGAAGTGGACGCACTAAGCAAACTGTGGGAGGATATGCAAGCCTCTAGCACACTTGACATTGCAGAAGCAGGACTAATTGGCCATGATCGGGCTCTCTTTCTGTTTGCGCCATCATGCCCATGTTCTGTAGAAGTGGGTTTGCACTGTTCACCTTCCGGATCCTCGATTTCTGGGCTGAATGAAATTCAAAGAATCTTGTCAAAAGTGCTCAGTTTAATGGTTTCTATTATCAAGGCCAGCAAAGGACTACTGACGGGCGAATATGAGACTCACAGGGAGGTTCTTTTTTCTCTTGACGAATGTGCTGCGGAAGTAAGACAGTTGTTTAGTGAAAGCAGGACGGCGAGGAAGGGAGAAAGCAATTTGATAAAGCGGTTAAGAAAGTCGTATAGTCAACTTTACGCTGCGGAGACTGCGGAATGGAACCAAGATTCGTCTACTATCGGTAACGACGACACAATCGAACGATTGTGTCGTCAGCTTCAGGATCTGGTTTCGCGGCAACCTCGGCAGGGAAGCTTCGTGCGTGAGTGGACTTTTGCGATGCTGAGAACCCAAATCGGGATATTTTCATCTCTAATGTCGACTACATCCGTGCATCGACGATCTACACTAATTCTCGTGGAGTTTTGCTTCCGGATGGTCGCAATAGCTAAAGGTGATGCTATTCCATTTTACTATATACCTCCGTCGCTAGGTTGTCGGCGAAACTCCCTGGCGCACATGCCACCGCTTCCGGAGTCAGTCTTTTTTGTCCCAGATCAACAGGAAGCTGTGGCCATGAATACATCCCTCAAGCTTTCTTGGGTATCTTCTCAGAATACCTAATTTCCTCAGCTGTTGGAATCTGCTCTGTGAACTGGGAACACCATCTCCAACAGTGCTACTGGTACTATGGAATGATGGCTTTTATATGTTTGATTCATTTTTTTTGCATCGATTGGAGCCGTTGTCACTACGGACACACAGGCTCTGGCCCGTTCAAGGCGTTCAAATCTGGGCCGGAAACCCAAGCAAGGACAAAAATTCTTCCAGCATTCCCTCAGTCTTAATGGAATGTATCAGCGTTTCTGCTGATACCTCGGTAACGTTTAGTGCAGGATGCTTCAGCAGCTGCATCGCAGCCTGTTGTTGTTGCTCGAGACGAGCATCAGTCTTCCGCGGCCTGAGTCCATGCGTAAGACAAACCTGTAGAACTGGCACCGGGATGACAAATGAATCACCCCCTTTCGATTCCCTGTTGGCACTGTGAATGGAAGCGTTGCTACCTTTGCGGTATTCTCTTTCTCTAGGGATTTCGGCGCGCTCGGCTTGCTCTTCTAGGATTCCTAGCAAGTCATCGAACGACTCTTCCTTTGAATCAAACACGTTCTGCGCCGAGAGCGTAGTCAACAGGATGCGCAATGCAGTTTCAGCCGTTTTGTATCCGTCCAAAACGAGATGGCACAGTGCATATTCCCGAAAGGTGACTATGGAAGGAGCCGATGAAACCTTGTGGTTTTCAAGGTGCCCTTCGAACCAGTAACGTGCGCCTATGCTTTCGATGAGAGCCTTCCTGGCTCGAAGCGTGTCCGCTGCTTCGGTTCCTGGAAGTGGTGGAAATTGCTGTATTGGAATACAGGATGAAACATTTACCGAAAAGTATTCGAACAATCTTCCAAAGGCGACTGCTCGTGTCTGCTGCAAATTGGTCTCTTTTGAGATCCTATCTGTGTGGAGAAAGGCCATGTCCACGTAGTTTTCCGAGGCAAACGTTCGTACGAACTGAGCCTTCGTCAGGTAGCCCGCACAATCCTTTCTCTGTGATCCTTGCCTCATTGTGTCAATGTAGCCGTCCAGATAGTTACGAAACAAATCCGTTGACACATCAAAGCCGGCCTGGGGGAAGTCCTCCGCTTCGATATAACTAAATTGCGGAGATACTTTCTTGCTGACGCAGTGGATGCCCAGCCGAGTATCAGTGAACGAGCTATTAGTCAGCACCATGCGTCCATACGACGCTAGCTTTCTGCGGACGTTCTCAGCAAACAGTTCGGGGTTGTTTCGTTCTTCGGCAGTAGGAGAGTAGGGCGGAAGCCAATGAAATTCTATCTGCAGTTGCCAGCACGAAGAGTAGGTCGTCTATTTTTGAACACTTTTAACGAAAATAAACAATCTTCAACTGTTCTTACCGTATTGTATAGTTGAAGTAATCCCCTGATGACCACTTCTAGCGCCTGAGGACCACCATTAGACAGGGACAAATCGATGTTCGAGTTTGGGAGTCGGGTGTACAAGGGTTGCACCGGGGCACCGGCATTGAAGGCGCCAGTCTTGAATGTCAAAAGTGTATCCTGGGAGGATGTAGTCCCTTCAGGAAAAATTAATATTTGGGGCCAAACATATCCTGGGATTGGATTATCGTTAGCTCGGAAGACAATTTCGTTTTTGGTCTGTCGTCTGGATTCTGCACTCGTTCTAGAGACAGCCACGGTCTGCATATGAAGGAGAACGTTAGTTTAACCACACGGTCTAGAACTAGTTAACTTGTCACCCTTACATCTAATTCTTGCATGATTCCCCCAATTAATGGGATCTCCAATGCCTCTACTTTGGAGACGGGTGAAAGAATATTCTGGGTGACCAGAATTGGAGGTTCGATCACACTTATGTGGTTACTTGTAATAATGCCAGCATCCTTATAGCTGCACTGTCGACCATACTGACGAACAAACGCGACGGCATACGCATTTGCTGCCCACAGTCTGGCGAACGGACGCATCAGCTTGACGAATTGTCTCCTCCATCCACTCTCTGGCAAACGAGGTCGTGGTTTCTCATCCCTATTTGTTGGGATGCTATCAAAATCAGCGGATTCCCTGCATTGTGACTTATCCATACCCAAAGTGGCTATTCGCATGCACACCCAGGCAAAAAAACATCCATGAATTGCCAGGAGAAGTCGCGCAGGTCCGATAATTATTGCGAAGAAAACCAGACGGAGTGCCTCCAGCCGCGTCATGGGGTAATTGCTGTTGACATGAGGAGATACCGGAGTCCTCGGTTTCAGAAATCCACTTTGCCTTTTACCTTCAGGATCCACATCGAGGAAGGCCCTTACCTTCCGAGGTAAGGGTCGAGGAACCGTGAATTCTTCCGGGAAGTACAAGTGTTCTGGAAGTTCCTCTGGGAAGACCAACGAGGTCAAAAGTCCTCTATCTTTGTCTTGAACCGACGTTGCGCCGGAACCTCGCGCAGTGTCTTTCAGTCGATATGCTAGCGACTTAATGGCTTGTCGCAAGTCTTGCCTGTCTTTATACTTTGATGCACTTTTTCTGACTTTGGGCGCTGTGTCGGTCATGAATGCTTGCAGCGAGTTACTCCAGTGCCCTGCCAGAATCCAGAAGGAGACAACTAGGCCGAATATGAGGCCAAAAATGACATACGCAACGGAGGCGTACTCGAAAAAAGTCCATAACCATGATGAGGAGAATGAGAACACCATGATGCTTAGGAGGGGGCAGCACTAAGAATCAATGGGATGAATTCGCACGACTCAGTTCAAGCAAGTTACTCTTTGTACAGAGGGAGAAGAGAGTGGCATCTACATCTACCAATACAAACCTAATGTATAAGCATGGAATATCGGGAACGAGGTCACGAAAAGTTGTGAAGAGGCACTTCAAGTTAGCCAGGAAGTGTGAACTCACCACGTGATTCACCCAGAGCATGCAACAACGTGAAGGGGAGCATTTTGTGGGTGGTCAGCTCAGGTGGAAAATGCAAAGATAACCCACTGGTGAACTGTGTACCACCATTCAACATGAGGATGAAGTGGAGTTGGAAATACACGAACATAATGGAAATGTAGTGGAAGCGTGTGTTGCATGCGGCACTAAGACCCATTGAGCTTGGATATCAACTATATGAGGTGTTATACAACAAAGCGACACAACCTACTAAACCTTGAGGGACGGGGCAAAGTACATGCGGCAGCAGGAACTGAGGAATTTCGTGGTTGGAAACTCTAACCTGCATGACCGTATGTCCCTGGGTGTGGTGTTGCTGTGGCAGAACCAAATCAGTACATCCTTGATACTTCACGGTTGACTGTCTGCCCATTGAATGGTCAAATCCGTCTGTAGACTTGGCTCGGTGGCCCACACCGTTTGGAGTGCGCTTCACGCTGCGACCTCGGTACGTCCGTCGTCGCAACATTCTCCGATTTTCTCAGGACAGGAACTAACAGTATGAGCAACTGATTTGACACTTTGACTGAAGCTCTCTCTGTGTGTGTGTCTTGTCAGTCATTATCAGCCAGAAATACCATTGGCGTTTGCACGTTGAACCAGGAAGCCTCCAGGCTTCAGACTCAAGCTTGTCGGTTCCAGTGACGACAGTATACTACAAGCAGGAAACAAGTGGGAAACGAAGACAGGGCAGAAATAATGGGATGCTCCTCCTCGAAACAGGAACAGCAAGTCTCTCCGAACAAAAAGTACGATGTAGCTCCTCAGGAACCGGAACAGTCTGTGCGAGACATGACGGGTAAGCGTTGCGAGCGCGCTAAAAACCGACGGAAATCTAACTGAGAACTCACGGTATGATGATTCCTGCAACGTACAGGAGAAGAACTCCGCACCCGATACCAAGCAATAGCTGATGATTTTAAATTGGGGAAAGTGTTAGGTAAAGGTAGCTTCGGAGAAGTCCGGTTGGCAACCTATAAACCAACAGGAGAATCGTAAGTGGAGCACGCTTTTAGTTTTGTGGACTGGATTGCGCACAATACTGACTACTATATACAGCCGCGCCATTAAGATTCTTTCCAAGATCAAGTTCGGTACCAAAGAGGATCGCCATCATATGAAAAACGAAAAACAACTGATGGAACTCGTTTCTGGTCACCCTAACGTACTAAATTTAATAGAGGCTCGAGAAGACAAAATGAACTACTACCTAATAATGGAACATTGTAAAGGAAAGGAGTTGATGGACAAAATCGTAGAAAAGAAGGGAAACTTTAGCGAGCAAGTAAGGCTAAGCTAAACTGTACCTCTCTGGACGGGAAGAAACTGAGATACACCCTGCTGCAGGTAGCTGCTCAATACTTTCGTCAGATGTGCCAGGCAGTAAGACATTGTCACAAACGTAAAGTCATGCACCGGTAAGAATCAGCGGTTTGCAATGCTGACGTGATTGTGTAAAATTGCTTATTATTGTTACTACGCATGGACAGCGATCTGAAACCAGAGAACTTCATTTTTGAGGACGAAGACGATTCATCGAATCTCAAGTTAGCGGATTTTGGTTTATCTGCTTACTTGCCCTCTCAAAATGCCATACTCAGCGAAGCATGCGGCTCTTCATATTATATGGCTCCAGAGATGTTCCGCCATAGGTACACAAAAGCTGCCGATATCTGGAGCCTTGGAATCATTCTGTACCTACTCCTTTCCGGGAGGGTTCCGTTTGGTATGCACGTAGAGACTGAACCAGAAATCTACACAGCGATTCAGAGGGATCGCTTGAAATTTAGGACAAAACACTGGAAAGGAATCAGCAAATCAGCAATCACCCTTATCGCCGATATCCTACGAAAGAATCCTAAAGAGCGGCCCTCGTTGGACGATATTCTTGAGAACTCATGGGTGAAGGGAGAGACGGCCAAGACCCAGGCTCTGAACAAGAAGATTGTTGAAAGCATGTATAATTTCAATAATCGCAACAAATTCAAGAAACATGCGTTGAAATGGATTGCCTCTACGCTCAAGACCGAGGATATAGAACAGCTTCGAGAAGCGTTCTACGCTATGGACAAGAGTAAGTTGCACTGAATTACTCGATATATGGTGACATTCTAGCGTAGGCAGGATAACACCTGCAATCCTTGTATGCAGACAATTCGGGAATAATAACATTCCAGGAGCTCGAGAAAGCGATTTCGTATCTTGGTTTAAATGGCGCTATCAACGTTCGTGAGCTCATGAACAACCTCGACACGGATGGTGATGGTCACATAAGCTACGAGGAATTTCTAGCAGCCACCGCGGAAAGGCAGCTGATAAATCACCAGCAACATGTATGGTACGTGTTCTGTCAGTATGACCTTGACGGGGACGGCTACATCACGGCGGATGAATTGAGACAAGCCCTTGCTGATGAGCCTCCTGAAGAGATTGAGGAATATATTAAAGAGTTCGACAGAGACGGGGACGGTGTCATCGACTATGAAGTAAGCAAACCTTAATGGTTTCAATTCGGTACGCTCTTTTATCATTGTTGTTCACTGGTTCTCAGGAATTTATTCGAATGGTTCTCCCGAAAGACGTGCGCATCAAACCCGCTGAGTGATTCAATTGTTTTCACCACTCCCACTATACTTGCTTCGTGCCGCTAATCCTACCTGAATGTGATACAAATGCAATACTTAACTTCATCTGTAATCACAAAGTATATGGCCCGTAAATGAAATTGTAAGGTCCGAAGGTATAAAGTGATTCATCAGGACTACGCTCAGGCCACCATGTTCTGTCCCAACTATGGTCGGCCATCGGGCGGTTTCCATGCCTAACCGAACCGTACACCATCGTTATAGGAGCAGAGCTATGTGCTCGTCCATTCTGGGAAACCATACCGTCCAAGCTATCGCCCGAATCGGTAATACTCGCCCCCATCCCTTCATGTGGCTTATCGCGCTCTCCGTATCCTACACTGTGCGTAGTCGATACCTTCCGCTTGTATACGTTTTGGGGCTGCATCAAGTTAACAAGGAATTTAATTCCCAGAGACGTCACAATGTTTTTATCAGTAGATATCAAGACGTTGTCTTTCCCATAAAAGAGTGCAGGGGGGACCAAATAAAGCAATGTACGAAGTTGGTTTGACGTTTGCCAACCAACCCACTGGGTGGGCGCAAACTCGGGAGTGCCCATAAAACCGAGGCCAGCCTGTAACAGTAACCTGTCGCACCGCAACTGATGTAAGCTGTGCTGCCTCACATCTTGTAGTTTTTTCCAGGCGCCACATATATCTCCTGAATTATTGCCAAAACTCAGTTGAAGCACTGGGTCTGCCGCAGCATCTAACTTCATCGAGATATTGGCCATGCGGGACAGTTGCAACGGGCCTGTACTGTCCAGTGTATCTGCAATACTCTCTTCGTCAGCTAGGTTTGATGATTCCGTGACCAGCGTCATGCTCTGTGCGTACAAGAACAGTAACATTAGCGCGATAGGATGCAACGGCCGACAACAGACAAAATGATTTTGAACCATGCCCGTGTAATCTATAGGGGCCAAGAAGAATGGTGTTAAAGCTTTCCCTTGCTTTGTATCACTTTGGTCACTGGAGGAAAACAGTACCTCTTTGTAAAACGAGGCCGGTAACCGAGGTTGTAGATCCGTGTCCACATACAATCCTCCACGTAGGCATAGAATTGCGACACGACCAACGTCAACACACCGTACCCATGTATTCCGCGTTGCCGTGTCTCCCGCAAGCTGCAGATATTTTTTCAACAAATGAGGAAGGTACACTCTTACAGATAATTCCCGTACAGCGCTGAGACAATCGTCACCCGAGTACAATGGAACGACACTGGTAGCGTCGGAGAAGACTTGAGCCCATAAATGCACATTCCGAGCATAATGCTTGGGGAGCGGATTGGCCGCATACTGATACCAGCAGAAGCTACTATCCATTGCTATTTCATCAAAGTCTGCTAAGGGGGCGTTGGGGTCAATCCAGATAGAGAACGGTAATGATAGAGGCGCCGTTATTTGAGCACATTGCACAGCTTGGCTAAGGGCTTCTTCAAAAGTGTCTAGGAGGTTGAAGCTCTCTATCCCACTTGTGGCACATAGGTACTCTAGACGCTTTGCCAGTACATGTCGCTTAACTGTTGTGCTGATCGTAAAAGAATACGAATCTCTCCCTAGTGCATGTCGACGCATTTCCTCAGATACTGGCATATCTCCCGAAACCTTCAACCACTCCTGCTGGATATACTGGAACAGCTTCTGTCTATGCGTATTTTCGATCGAGAGTGCAGCCGAATTTTGACTCGAGCTGCAGTCCGTTCGCAGCAAATGGCTCACACACTGTTGAACCCAACCCCAATGCACCTTGCTCCAAAGATGATTGATATCTTGGCCGGATAGTCCAAGCTGTTTCTTACCCTGGTGTATGTAGCTTCCCACGAAGAGCGCCACGGCGTCTTCATGTGGAGTATTGAGGAAAGGATGCCGCAGCAATTCGACCACCGTTGTCACAGGCACTCGCGGTATCTCCGAGGAGGAGCCCTCCAACAATCCGCACAATCCCTGAAATGTCTGATGTGGCTTCGAAGACATCGATGAAGCAACAAAATAAAAGGACCTGAACTGAAACAAAGCTTGCTTCGTCAATTGAAATACTGCTTTAGAGCCATCGTCGGAAAGCAATCCTTCGGGACACTGGCCATCCGCATCTACAAGTCGCAGTGCTCGATTTCCTTCAAGCACGCAATCATTAAATTTCGAGGTATCGCTCACCATGAAAAGAGTGAATCGAAGTAAAACCCATAATGCTTTTGGTTGTACATACGGCAATTGTCCGATGGCGCGAAGAAGTTTTCTGGAGCAGTCTCTCCGGCATTCAATATCTGTCTTCCAGTATCGAGATATTAGGTACGAAGAAGTAACAAGCGATGCAAATTTGCCAAGGGTATATCGTAGAATATGTATACCTCTAGAAATCCCCGCGTACTGTCTCGAGGACATTTCGAATCTCTTATCCAAATCAGCAAAACTCTTCACACCACCTTGGAATTCAGCCCACTCCCCAACATGACTCGTAAGGGAGCACAGCTCATGTACCAATTCCGCCGAGACAGTTAGATGACCCAATTCACGAGTGGTACAGACTTGTTTCTTCCTCTCCTGTTGAATCGACTCCTCCAAACTGTTAAGGTATTCGTGTAGCAAGCTAGCCTTCCGGATGAGCTCGTACGAGCGAATGCCGTTCTTGCTATCATCGCTAGCCGCTTTAAGCTTTCTACTGGACAACGTGTCAATGGAATGAGTTCGGCTGCTTTCCCCACTGAGTGATGATCCAGATGCAGAAACTGCATTTTTGGTATTCATTATCTTCCACTCTAACAGTAGCGCAATGCGTCCGTCTAAATTCCCGATACACTGGGAACACACGAACAGCAGACAAAGGCGATATGGTCCAACTAATGAATGCCCCTCCTCAGACGGACCACTTGTCCGGTAGCATCCACGTAATGCGTAGGTTGTTTCGCGTTCTCAGCAGCGTCTCGTTCGGCTTCGCGTTGTTGCTCTTGTCGACGGAGTTCCCGCTCGTTTCTTTCTTGTTGCAGTTCCTCGTCGAATTGCGCGTTACTAATATCGTCCAAACCGTACAATTTATACGTCGCTCGCTTCATATGTTCATCATCCACTTCCTGAGCTTCCAAGTCCCGATGGTCAGAGCGTTTATGTCCACAAGTGCACACTTCTTCCTGGCCTACGTCCGCCACGTTGGTTGCATAAAAGTCCACGCACCCGCAATCGTCTATCTGTGTCCCGAAATGACGTGAAATGAGACAAATAGAGCTGTAAATAGACCCCACAGGCCTGGAAGTGTGTCTGACGCACCTCACAAGGATTCGAATGGCATGGTCCACAGCACGAATTACCCATGCTTGGCAGGATACCGACCACACAGTTGAAACATATACGTACTATCAAGCCGTACATCGTATATCATACGCCATGGGCCATGATCTGCGCTGCAGAGTTGTATGTAATAAAGTGTGCGAAAAGATTGTCGTGTTCGGCAGGCTTGTCCCCCAGGGGCAAATCTGCATGGATGTGGCTGTATTGATGGTGGTATACATGTATCGTAGTGGTAGATAGATAGAGAGACACGTACAATGTCGCTATCGGCAGAGGAACAGCAGGCAGATACCCTGTTGTGCCTTACAGACGCTGGGAAGGGTGGAGGAGGGGGTCTTCGATCCACCTCAGCCTCGGTATTGTCCAAGTTTATGACTCTGATGAAGGGGAATAACACGCCCATGGAGTACCGCCAGCGCATTGTCGATGTCCTACACGCTTCTTCGTACATGACTCTCAAAGCTCTGACGGAAAAGTATCCCATGGACATCTCTACAGTGTTGAAAAAATGGCTCAAAGAGGCGCATGCCCAGGCTGTACAGACCCAAACACAGGACAAAACTGCCTTTGATGAAGGTTATCAACTCACATTGTCGTTATTAAAGTTGCTACGCAAGTTCCCCTTTTCGTTCGACATCCTGAGAACGTCGCGCATCGGGTCTGTCGTGGGCAAAATGTCGAGCCAAGTCGGAACGGGGAAAGCCAACCAGTTGAACAGTAAAGAGATAGTATCATTGGCGGATGCGTTGGTGGAAAAATGGAAGCGTGTTGGACGAGAGGCGCAACAAAAGTCAGCGTCATTTGGGAGCAGTGGTACTACCTCAGCTCCGTCCTCGGCGAGTCCCACTCCACAAGGCAAATCCCAACCACCCAGCGCAACATCTTCTCCGTCAGCGACTGCGCATGGAAATAGGGAGAGCGGAGGGGCTCAACAGAAGAACCAGCGTACTGGTAAGCGTTCTGCACAAGAGCGGACGAAGAATACTGCAAGCTCCCCTCCAGCAGTTACCACGGAGACAAAACGGAGGCGAACTTCCGGAGATACTTCAGAAGAAGAGCAACGTGTGAAGAAAAATAAGAGACAGCTATTTTCACTTGACAGCAGTGATTCATCGATCAATCAGCAGAGGTCAAGTAAGTTTCAACTTCTGATACCGGATTTCCGAGCATACTGTGAGGGAGGGGCAAGAGAATTAAGGGCGGAGGCAGAAATAGCAATGCGCCTCGATGTATCGGGTATGCATTTTCTGGAAATATACATTTTGTGTTTTTCAATTTTGCTCTCTTCAAAAAGGCGGAAGATAGTGTAGCAATGTTTTCAGTGTAATGTCTTGAGGCAGTATCGTTGTCAATAGCAATTGTATATGGCTATAATTCCCCTTATCGTCATGTGTATACAGGTTCAAAACCCGCGAGGACACTTTATAATACAACATCTACTACAGGCGTCTCTCAATCGAAGACAAGTGAGTCAAAAAGCACTGGGAAAACGAAAGAAGTACTCAGTAATGCAGTCACTGAGAGCAAGAAAGACCAGGTAGAAGTATTTGGAGAAGTTTTCGACGATCAAGAGTTAGAGGAACCTCTAGCTCCTTTACCAGTAATGAGTTTCAGTGAACTCGGTGATTGGGGGGAATATACTCAAGAGGAAGACATTAGTGATGGTAGTGAATTGCCACTAGAGGACCTAAAGAAGGATGCTGTTAACAGAGGATTCCTCGGGCCATCGGACGACGGTCTCGTCGTTAAGGGAATAGGTGACCCGGAAAAGTATGGCACGGTGACTGGCGGTATACTAAGGAGGAAAAAAGAAAACGAAAACGATAAACCGAAACAGGCCACGCAGAAGACTCCGAAGAAAAAAGGTGTGCAATGGCTATCTGCGAAGGGAGGTGAGGACTGTGCGCAAAATAAGGAAAACTCTGATGAGATGCACAAATACCGGGCTAGCAAATTTGTGACGATTAAATACTTTGATCGAGACCAGCCAGCAACAGCGGTGAGTGGCAAGGAAGAAGAAGCCAAAACATCGGAGGAGCCGGATAAGCATCCTACGGAAATGTCCAAAGCTAGACTGTCGGAGGCTAAATTGGAAAAAGACAAAAATATAAAGGAGCTACTAAAGACTGGAGTACAATCGAATGCAGGAAGTCAAAACGAAGAAGCCAATGTATCAGTGAAACCAGCCGTTGAACAGAGGTTCTATAAACCTCCCGTGGTTCATACTATCAAAGAATTATCTACTGAGGAGTCCAAGAGACAAAGCAAAAGACATGAAATAGAATTTAGAGTTAAATACAAGTCTGAGATAGAGGCTCCTCGTATTCCTTCAGTCTCAAAGCATGCTTGGGCTGGGTACGATCCGGACGGTGTTGCTGAGAAGACGATTTTGCTACCGGAGGAGGACGGAGAGGGAGAAGTGGAATCGATTCCCTCTTCGCAAAGCAAACTAAGCAGTTCTGCCGGGACTGAGCGTCCTCCGAATCCTGGGAACAAGGAAGATGGGGACACAGGTGGTACTTCTAAGTCCATTGACGATTTCTTGAGTAGCCTGTCGGGGGTCGTACGCCAGTACAGATCGGCCGAATCTGCAAACAATGTGGGAGGGCCAGTAGCATATGGTGGACAGAATCCGTACCCAAACGCATTACAGGATCCCAGCAATGGATTCAAATTCCATACCCAACCTGGGAGTGGTTCCTATCCACATCCAGGGGCGGCAGTGCCGGGGACTCAATATGCACCTCAACAGCCGCGGTTTGCGTACCCTCCTGGCTCCATGGCCATGAGCTACCCTCAAGGATCCGCCCCTATGAACCCGTCTGCTCAGACTCCCGGGTTTTATGGCGCTCCGGTATATCAGACACCGCAATCATACGGGATGCCCCAAACTAGCGCAGGTATGGCTCCGGCTGCCCAATATCGGTCACGTTGGGCGTCAACAGCTGCTCCGCAAATGGGTTCGGCAGTGCCTTATCAGGTGCCGCAAGTAATGTATCAATCCGGCGGTTATTCTCAACCAACCCAACCGATGCAGAACTTTGCTGTGCCTCACAACTATCCTGCAAATGTTCACGGGTACGCCCAACAGCAATTTGTATCTCAGCCTATGTATCAGCCCCACAGTCGTGGTGGCTCAGCTCCTCGTGCTGGTCCGGCCAACCGCGGGATCCTACCACGAAGCCGTTAACGACACGTCAAGAGACTCTGCAAGTTGATGACGTCATGAATCATGATAGAGAGTAGTTGTTTTATTGATCTTTTCAGAGCCTTCGTTAGTGATGCTCTAAACAAAAAATAATGTCGCACCGCTATGGTTTTCGCTGTGGATTTATATGCTAACCGTTGCCACTTCTGGTGTACGTGAAATTACGGGAAGGGAAACGCTCTGCGAATCACAAGTGACCGAAGAATATCTCAGTCCAATTTGAGATAAGAGTACTTAAAACCCTATACGCGAGGTTCCTATATAGCATATCCCTAATGACATCCGACATTTGGTGTTTAAGTGAGTGCAGTGGAGCCGAGAAATTGCCAGGAAAGCACCAGGCTCCCTCTGGTAGGAGTAATTCTAATACACACAGGGAGGGATGCAGAAGTTTCGAAAGCTGATGACGACCGAACTGTCTGTTACGTTAATGCACCACAATGTGAAGATGTTGGAGCGGTTTCGGGTAGTTTTCACCACGTAAAACGTTTTCTAAAGGCCGAAAGCGCGGTCGCCTTGGTTTCTATGCCCACGGAGCTACAGTGAAAGATGGTGACGTGGATAGCTGGATCTACTCATTATCATGGCCAACTTGTTTTGGTAATCGTGTTGACGCCGATCTCCGTATTTTACAAACTTTGCCGGGCAGGTAGCGCTGTTTGACCAGTCCTAGAGTGTGGATACCGTGCTGGCGGGTCTGCCCCCATCGGTTGAGTCACTTAATATTGCAGCTACTGATACTAATACAGAACTTCCAGATTCTGTCTTTCAAAACTTGCCAAATTTGACGTCGTTGGATATGAGTGGATGCAGAGTTATAGATTCTGCTTTTTAAGCATCTGCCCAGGTTGAAACTCCTACATATGAGGTATACGGATTCTGCCTTTCAGAACTGGTCGCTGTTGACGTCACTCGACATGATGCAATGCAATCAGCCAACAATTACGGATTCTGCCTTTCAGCATATGACCAATTTAAAAGCTCTAATCATGCGTTATTGCAATCAACTAACGATTACCGACGCTGCCTTTCGGTATTGACGAATTTGACTCTACTGGGGATAATCAGCCAACAATTACGGGTTCTGTCTTTCAGCATATGACCAATTTAAAAGCTCTAATCATGCGTTATTGCAATCAACTAACGATTACCGACGCTGCCTTTCGGTATTGACGAATTTGACTCTACTGGGGATAATCAGCCAACAATTACGGGTTCTGTCTTTCAGCAGATGACCAATTTAAAAGCTCTAAAAATTATGCGTTGTTGCAATCAACTAACGATTACCGACGCTTCCTTTCAGTATTTGAACAATTTGACTTTACTTGAGATAGCTGGATGCGATCAACCCTTGACAACCAACAATTACGGGTACTTCTTTCCAATTGTAGTCGTTGGAGGTAAATGACTGCAGTCAGTCAACGATTGGCGGTGCCTCAAACATCTGTCAAAGCACCCTATACAGCGCTCTTGTACTTGTATGTAGTGCTTCTTACGTTCGTTCAAGAGAGCGGGGAACATAACAGCAAAGCAAACAACTCAGGAATCGTGCGCAAGTCTTGCTTTGCAATTGGTCCCCGACGTATTACAGTGCGAGTTGTAAAACGTTGCATCACTACTCGCGCTGACGTTATAGCATATCAACGTGTAGTAGTAAGGGTGGTTTCCTGTGTCTTGGAATTTTGGAAACTTCGCGAGTACAATTACAGAGGAAGCTTATGTCTTGTATTGCAACTGGTCCTCGACGTACTACGGCAGTACAGAGTTGCATCACTACTCGCGCTAGCACTGTAGTCACACGATTTGCAGTGATAAGTATGGTTTGGAATTTTGTCAACTTTGGGCGCTGATACACATATATAATGTACGATGTAAAAGTTGAAGAACCTCAATTTAAGAACTTCTCAGTGGAGCAAATCGTTTGCTTTGCTTTGCTTTGTAGTGACCTACAGACTACAGTATCATAAAAGCAAACAAAAGAGTGAATATATTCATTGTATTGTAAACTGGGTAGCATCTCGGAAATTTACAGTATGTCTTCCACGTGGAATCAAACAACCCTGACAGCAGGTACTTAAGCTCTTGATATCCGTACCATAACTTCCTGTTTCGAACCTCTATAATTGTCTACAGGGTCTACCGTCGCTGCCGTGGCAGCGGCCGCTGGAGGACTGTATTACTGGTACACTCGGTGTAGAGGAGGAGCTGGACGTCGAAGCGCGGTGGACTCAGCATTCAAACAGCCTACACGAAGCTGTTTTGCAGTGTATTGTGGCTCTTCCAAGGTCCAGGGCAAGAACGCCGATGCCATCAATGAAGCTACAAGGAGACTTGGGAAGGCCCTGGTCGGACATGGTCTGGGACTGGTGTACGGTGGAGGCAATGCTGGGCTCATGGGAACCATCTCACGGAGCGTGGATGCTGCCGGCGGAGACGTATACGGAGTGATTCCGGGTGCTTTACACGGGCATGAACTGACAGGAACAGGCGTACAGCCGGATAAACTGCAGATCGTGTCAACTATGCATCAGCGTAAAGAGAGAATGGCAAGAATGTCGTCAGCATTCATTGCACTTCCTGGGGGGTACGTCGCTGTGTATTCAATTAGAACTGTTGTGTGTCGTTTCAAGGTTTATAGTTATTACACACAGATTTGGTACGCTAGAGGAGCTTTTGGAAGCCATTTCATGGTGCCAACTTTCTGTGCACGATAAACCCGTCGGCGTACTCAATGTGAATGGCTACTATGATCCTCTCCAGCAACAGATTGAGAACGGTATCGACAACGGTTTGATCAAACCATCGTTTAGAGACTTTGTGCTGTTCGATAGTGACCCAGATAGACTAGTGGAACGTCTTCAAAAGCACAAAGTTCCTCAGGGTCTAGCACTCCATTGGGAGCATCCCGAAGATGTTATCTAAGTTCCCGCCACATCAGCGTTAGCCGCAGTGGCTATCATGCTAGAAATCGATCATCCACCATTGTGCTATGGGAAACATTGCGGTTTCCTAGTTCCGTCCTAGCGTAATTCAGGATCATCCAGAAAAGGAAAGTTAATAGAGCAGCGACTGCAGGTTGTGCAGTTAACAGATCAAACAATGAGTACACCAGCATATCCCATAGTAAGAGGTTCCATTCTTGACCACGGAAAATAACAGAATCCACTTTATAGTCTTCGTCTCCAGACATTATCACGATTGCTTCTGCGCTGCTAGCCGTGGAAGCGGATTGCTCCGCTTCCTCAAAATCCCATGGCATATCAAAGAAGCGCTGCAGGTAGCTCTTTTCCTTCCATAAACGTCTCACGTTAGGGCCGGCCTCATCCTCATTTATAAAACCTTTAAGGTACTTTGCTATATTTTCAGAGGCGGCAAATTCTAATCGAGTTATTGCTTTATCCTTTGAATCTGTGAGTTGGGGTTTCTTGAGCCTCTCGGTACCCCGTGCTCTCAAGTGGGATCCTTGTCCGCCATAAAGCTTACTTCGTTTCTGTGCCTCAAAGTCCCGCCTCACGCTGTCGATGCGGCGACGAAATAAGGCAGGGAGTACTACTTCAAAACTTTGCTGATTTGGGTCACCACTATATCCTTTCATTTGACGTCCAATTCTGGTTTCACTCTTTTCATCCTGGAGGTGGTCAGTCAACTGACGCATGTTCAAGTCTGCGTGCTCGTATGGAGCATCACAATGTAGATAGTATCCGTGATAGTGATCGTCGAAAATAAATACAGAGATCTGAGTACGAGGAGGGAGAATTGGTAATGCCTTCAGGTCAGGAATCGCTATGTAGCACGTACCTTCGCTACAGTGCACATATCAATGTAGCGTATTAAGGGGTCCGGCTCCACAAAGCGTTCATATATTCCCCACTTCCATAAATACTGCCCTAAGGATAAAATGAACCACCAGAAGATGTTGTGAGCAAATTGAAGAGCAGGATTTATATCTCCTTCCGAAAGATCTGATGCAGACGGACGAGGAGTGGCTACGTATTTGTATTTCGCTCCTTCCATTATAACCAGTAACAGAATGAGATTCACAGGGATGTTGATTCGGCGCATTGTCTGAAGTTCACTCCATTCATTTACCATAAAGAGCTTTCTCCAAGCCGAGACAGGGGCATACTTTAGCCTACCCCTCATTGCCGCTCCCTGGTCGATTGCGTCCATATTTGTTTCCATAAGAGGGCCACGCTTAGTCTCCCAGTCAAGGAAGTAGATATCCAAGTGCGTTTGTCTCCATAGAATCTCCAATATTGAAATCAGCTGGCCGATGAATACAAGAGCGAAGATGGCAGTAAATGCATTGTAAATTGAATGCTCATAGTCCGGTAGATCAGGTGGCAATAGCTGGAATACCGAATCTTGCAACTTGAAAAAGAGGAGCCAATAAACCGAAAAGATCCAGATTAGCCAAAAGCCCAGTTGGGCAAAAACTGAAAGCAGAAAAACCATTCCGATGGCAAGTTGCTTAAATCCAGTGATAGTCTCGGCGTCTCTCCTGCGTTGTCAAGTTGCCTCATAGCTCTAACCTGTTCATGGTGGAAGCAAAACGGTATCCACTTACCTTATGTTTTTTCGCCTGAATATTACCACGCGAAGTCCTGTCAAAATTGCCACGCCCAACATTCCAATGGCAAAAAATGAAATGGCTACATCTCCGAAGGTACCTAGATCCGATGCGTAAACTGAAGATATTTCAAGAGTATCGCTCTTGTATTCTTCATCAGTGCTGAATCGCCGCGGATCTCTAGAACGGTATTCAATTGATATCAGCGGAGGCCGGATCCGGTCCTTCGAACTTTGTGTTTCTACCTCTATTCGGATGTTCCGTGCATACGTAATCACTCGGGGGGTATCATCACCATCGGAGAACCCGCTTGCAGCATCGAAAAGAAAGAACCTGCGCACAAGGAATGAATCTGATGGACGAAGTCCTCCACTCGGATTAACTTCTTGCCCGTCACGGCGAACACCAGTGATCCGGACGGGGACGGGAAATAGTCTGAGGGGAAAAGAAGAGAAATCATCGGCTATCTCTTCGCTAGCACCAGCTCTGTCGACAATAAACACTTCATACAATGTAGCAGTAGGTTCGCCATTGATGTCAAAGCTTGATTCAACCAAAGACTCCAGGTCACATGATGTGGTTGAACGCGTTGTAAAGCCAAACATTTGCCAGTCAGGGTGCTTGGAGCCAGCAGAAGTCCCCGAGCAGTACGATAGTTGATGCCTTAACGGCTTCATATCTAACAGAGTTCCATTAAGGGCATACGAAGCAAGAACGAGTTCTAGATGGTCTACCGTGCCTTGTTCACTAGCAGCGTCAAAGGACATTTGAGTTTGTAAAGCATCTGTTTCCAGTACAGCAGAAGCCGCTTCCCTATATCGAAGAAAGGGTAGTGTTTGTGGCCATCCAGCCCAGTTATTAACACCAAACCCTCTAGCAGCCGCGATTTCCTCATACAATCTACAAGGTGTAGCATCACTGTTGTATAAATGCAAAACACACAAAGATGCAATTACAGAACAAGCACCGTTCTCGCGCTCATTTCTGTAGGCCCAGCAGTCAGGAGCTGCTCGCTCAAACCAGTGCTGCAATGTCAAAGAACTATCCAAGGTAAACCTTTCTTCTTCATCACCACTGGAAGGCTGAAAAGCGGGATACGTCACCGAATTCGCCGTGGATGGCGAGAAATCGTCAAACACGGCGTCAGCGGCAGCCTCCGGAACACACTGCTGCGAACCAACTGAGGAAATACCAACTTTTCGAAAACCCGAGACACACTCGCATTGTCCACTGTTAGTTACAGTCATGTTCAAGTCAGGGCACTTCGCGCATACAAATGGATCCCCCGGGAAGTCCCCTGTAGCGGTTTGGAATGCTCGCTGACCAGGAGGGCATTCCAGACACGTCTTTTCCGCGAGCTGCTTCCCTGCAGCATCGGTCTCAACCAACACATGCGAAGGGTCGTTACATTCACACACATCCCCCGACTTCATAGCTGAGATATCATCACAGGGCATACATGTGGACCGATCCCGTGACGGTACCTCATCTGCACTGCACGCCTGACAGCTCGGCGCTCCACAAGTTTCGGCATTGGTAAAGTCATCGCAAGTAAGCAGGGACTGAGTCGACCTGGGCTCAACAGTTCCCGCTTCACATTGACATTGAGACGGTTGAAACACAGCTGACTGAGGAGTGTCCAAACCCAAGGTATATTGAATTGGAGTTACTCTCTGTTTGAATATATTGCTTCTCGAGAAGTCCCAGTTGATAATTCGAGCTGCTTCTTCCGGAGGCAGCACTACTTTGCCCGCTGGACACACTTTGCATTGCAAAGATGAAGCACTAAAGATCTCATTGTCCTCAATGGAGCACTGTCGGACCGTAATGGAGGAAGATTGGCCATTAACGGCCTCGAGTAAGGTCAGCATCACAACCATACATTGCACCAAGGTTTTCACCACTAGCCTCTCGTTCGGATCTCTGTGACTCGCACCATAGCATCGAGTGGTACAACTATGGACTGTGGCTCCCATCTTGTGTGATTATGCTCCTGTATTGGCCTTATATGAGGCCCACAAATTCGGCCAGAATTCAAATCTATTAACAGAGTCTCGCCCTCTTTGCTCCTCTGTAGAGACCCCACAGCGGAATATATGCATTCAGTCATGTAAAATTAAGAAATATTCCTCAATCATGAACAATACGAGGTTGTGTATACGGTCAATTAAAGCCTGGAGCACGTGTAAATGCCGAAATGATGAACCCAACAATCAAATCTTCGTCTCAAACGAGGTCCAACTTCAAGTTGGCAACTTGTCGTCGAGTTGTCGATAAGATTTGTGCATACATGGCTTGTCGAGGTTTGACAACTGCCCCAATATGGATAGATACGTGTCTACGGAAACTATCATCCGAGTGGGCCTCGCAGCGGCTGCTTCGGCAGTCTCTGTCGTGCTCACAAAGTGGTGGACGAGGTATCCTCGGGACGAACTTCAACCCGAGAAAGCTGAGAATCGTGCAGAATGGAAGATAGTGTCCCACAAGCTTCTTCGGGACTTTTGTCGGCGAGTTTTCGAGTACTATGGAATCAATGTGAGTGTTCAGTGATTTCCGCAGAATGCCGGTGGTTTTGATGGAAACAGCAAGTATGAATTGTGGGTTTGCAGGAAGATGATGCTGAATTGGCTTCGGATGTGTTAATTACGGCTGATCTCCGTGGAATCGAATCCCATGGAATTGCACGATTGCAGGCCTATACCGAGCTTCTCGAGGCCAAACGCATAAATGTCAACCCTCAAATTTCGATCGTCACGGATCAGCCAGGTTTCGCGATAGGTAAGCAAGCGTCGAGAATATAAAGAATGTCTCGATGCGCCAAGACTGGTGCTCCTCTGTGTTGTGCAGTCGACGGCGACAATGGCCTTGGTTTAGTAGTAGCTCCAAAAGCAAATGACATGGCTATCGAAAGGGCAAAAAAGTATGGATGCGGAGCAGTGGGCATTCGTAACACGAACCATTTTGGAATTGCAGCATATTATACACTCAAGGCAGCAACGCATGGCTGTATAGGTATAGCTATGTCAAATAGCACTCCCTTGGTTGCTGCACATGGAGGAAAGGGAAGAATGCTGGGTACTAATCCCCTTGCCGCTACGTTCCCGACACCGCGGAGAGAGGATCAAGTAACTGTTGATATGGCCTCCTCGGCAGTCGCATATGGAAAAGTGGAAATACGAAATCGCTCGAAACAAGCGTTACCATGGGGATGGGCAATAGATAAAAGTACGTATGGAACTGCGCAGAAATTACACACCCTCATACATTTTCCCTCTGCTGCCCCGGTCCAGATGGGCGCGATACGTCAACCCCTCAAGGGATGATGGATAGAGGAGCGCTACTACCGCTCGGGAGTGATAGTAAGCGAAGTGGACACAAGGGTTATTGTCTGGCTTCAATGATTGACATTTTTACCGGGGTACTTACGGGAGCAAACTATGGACCATACACACCGCCCTTCACGCTGAACGATTCGATTGCCAAGTCAACTACAGGAACTGAACGCGTAAGCTGTCATAGTTCTTTGAGCGGTCTCTCCGTGAAGCAATTCTCAAGTTAGCAATGCCTAATTGCCCACGCAGGTCGGAGAAGGAATTGGGCACTTCTTTACCGTATATAATGTTGCCAATGGCGATTCGTTTTCAAAGAGGCTTACCCACTGGTCTAGTACAATGAAGAATTCACCCTCTCGTCCTGGATTCGATAGGGTCCGCGTTCCTGGTGAGCCCGAAGAGGAAGCGTACGCCAGGAGGGTTCGTGGCGGTATTGCTATCCACCCCACTGTTTACAACGACCTTCAAGCGATCTCCGAGAAGACAGGTGTATCCCTGCTTATGTAACGATTCATCCTGTTGTTGACTGCCAACAGTTTAGCGAGGAAGCCATATAGCACTCACAAAAGAATTTTCTACCAGTGCCTGAAGAAGTTGCAAACCCTTCGCTACCAATACTGCTATTGTCTAAACAAGGTATAAGTGCAGATGCCCAAAATAAAATGCAACTTGACATGATTATCCAGTTGTGGTAAGCGTGTATCATATATATCTATGGATTACGAAGCTTCGACGAAGCAATGTGGGCACCGAGGACGTTTTCAATGACTTCAACGTGTCAATCATTTCGCTCACTCGGGTAAATCTCTTGCAGGCGGCCTTTTGTAAGCTTAATGGTAGGATAACGTTGATTTTGTACAGTATGCGTACCGCTAATGTGTGCTCCTTCCATTTCTGGATGCACGCTCTAGAATTGGGTGTTGTTTGAAGTGGGAAAAGCTTGCATAAACCTTGGAAACTTTTGAGGAGTGTGGTGGAACGTGGAAAGGTTTCGAACATTTGAAGCATTTTCATCGCAATGCAAGGCCATCCACCTCCCCCACCACCGCCCACGTCTGCAAATACGGGTGCAGATACGGGTGAAGTGGATGCCAGCTTACCACGAGTGGAAGATATACTCACAATTGACCCCACGGACAGGTTGCTATTCGGTACGACCTGCGACAAAATCGTGCTACTCTGCGCTTCTTGGTGCATTTTCATAACGTATACCCTCAACTTTGCAGAGAGTAGGTTGCCAGATGACGACGGAACACAGTGGGAAGCTACCTTGATGCTGAGGAACACATCTGGCTTTCATATAGCGTTCAAAGTCAAGACAACGGCCCCGGCCAAATACATTGTGCGCCCCAATAAGGGTATCATTGACCCAGAAACAACCGCTCACGTTCGCTGTAAGTGCAAAGAAAATTTAAAATGTCTGAAAAGCGCAAACAAATCGTGTGCGGAAATGGTATGTCGCTCCTTCAGTTGTGTTCCAAGCTGATTCGAGTGAGATGCCCTACGTAAGTCAAAGTGAAGCCGGTGTTTTGTAAAGTTATTCCACCTTGGGTTTCATTTTTGCTTTGCCCACCGAGGTGGGTACAGAATGCTGAAAAGAACGATAGATTTATGTTTGAATGCGCGGTTCTCAAACAAGAAACTGTCGACGTGAGTGGTGGCACGGTGGAAACTCTTGGTGAGGCAGATGTGGTTGTCATCATCGTAATTTTCCGTTGCAGCAACTTGACTCACATGGAGACAGGGCTGGAGATACATTAAATATGATTTTGAAGAAGATTCCCAAGTCACAGATGATGAAGAAGAAATATGATAGCCGCTTTGAATGTAAGTCCGATCAGTCGAGCCTCGTATCTCTTGAGTACCTTAACCTGGGACCGGTTTCTGCATGGATTGCAGTACCAGCGCATCAGGAAACAGCTACCACCGAGAATAGTGAAAGAGTTAACCTCGAGGAAGAGCGTACAACGAGCGAACCGGAACCGTCTCATTCAAATCCTCCTCAACATGTTGAGTATGGAGCTGCCTCGTACAATGTGAATGAAGGTACTCAGCAAGGGGATTTCCACTCAAGACACTCGGACCGGGAATGGGCTGGTTATGAAGGAGAGCCGCAACCCATCTATGGGTACGCTGATTATCCGCAATCTGGACAAGAAGAGCCGAAGCAGGCCACTGACCAAACCGTAGAAGATGTATGTACATTTGGACACTACGTTCCCACTGCCTTGTCTCAGTCGCTATGTCTATGCTGTTAATCATTTCATCGCAGTTGCAAGAGCAGCTCCGTCAAATACGCCTTGCTAAGGTGGAATCAGAGCACCAATGCCAGACTTTGGAGCACCAGAAGGAGGATCTTTATCATCAGTGGGAATCAATAAGGAAGGAGAAGGAGGATCTCCAACGGCAAGTAACCGAAACGGGGACTAAACTAGACCAGGAAGAGAGACGCAGAAGGAAGCTCCATGAAAAATATGATAAACTAAAGGAAGAACTGCATGGCCTGAGGGATGCGAAGGAAGAATTGGATGTGCTGAAAGAAGCACAGGCAGAACAGGAAAGCGGATACCAATTTAGTCTGTTTCAGGTTGTTCTTATGGCGATAGTTGCGTTCATGGCCGGTAGGCTTCTTTCAATCTTATTGTAGGAGATGTGCTGGTATAGTAAAGCACAGGAAAATCGTATGCTCTAGCAAAAACTGGAAAAGCTCGGATGCTGAATTACAACATGTTCATATTTTAATGGCGTCTTATTTCATTACCCATAACCCCAGTGTCTGGTTGCAACAGAGATTGTAGTCTTCGTCAACTAGCTCGCGCAGAAACCGATGAATTGTGGACTCTTAACTACATGAAGCTGTACTTTCTCTCACCTTTAGCTTTTCCAGTATTGCTTCGCCTTGGTCAAAGTCCATCTCTGCCTGACGAGCGAGTGTTTTTGCATCACGTTGCTCCCGTTCGAGTCGCGCTTTGGCAGTGGCATCTTCGCTGCATTCTCTTTGTCTTGAGCAACGATCAACGGTTTTCTGATGCCTGGCTATCTCACTCTTCAAGCCTCTCAGTTCAGCCTCCAAATCTTCCTTAACTTCAGGAAACTGCTTGCCGAGAAACTGTTCACGCTGTCGGTCAGAGGTAGGTTCGGCAGGGTAAGTTGGTCGTTTATCTAGGAATGAGTCCATTCCTTTTGCGACGTCCTCGTATGGAATGGAAGCGGTAATATCTCCATTCTGGACCCGCTGCCGTCTAGCTCGGAGCACCTTGTGCTCGTATGCGATGTTGGCATCCTCGGCGCTGGCCCATTGTGGTCGTTGCCCGAGGGTTTCAAAAGCTGCAACAACGGCTTGGATCGCATTTTTACTTACAACGAAGCCGTGAGAATCAGCTCGTGCAAGGAAAAAGTCTTTACACTGTTGGGCACTCCATTCAGGAAAGCAAATGGTTTCAGGCACTGGCTGAGGAAGATGTTTTCTGAGTTCGTCCATGTTTATTCCGTCCCCACTAAAGACAATCATGAATGAAGATTTCGTGTGCCCTAAATTTAGCAATGTTTCCAGAACAACAAATTAGACGCTTCCTTGATGTAGATCATACCATTCCCTGCCTCTTCGAGTTTCTCTTGAACGAGGAACTGTGACTCTCCCATTTGGGTTCCACAAAGTTCTGTCGCAGACACACAAAGTACTTCTTCTGCTTCCAGTAGACCCTTGGTTTTCACCTCGAATGCTACACATCTTGCAACGGTGCACTTTCCTGTCCCTGCCGGTCCCTTGGGCACTAGTATTGGTACATGTTCTAGATCTCCAAACTCGGTGTCACCGATGCTTGCTACCGTATCCTGCAGCAACTTAACTTCCCTAAGAGCGACTTCAGTTGGCTGAACGAGTCTTCGGATTCTGTTTCGGCAGGAGTTGATGGCATAATGTCTTCTTTTGCGACTTCGTTCTCCACGGCAGCATTGATACCTTTGGAAATTCTGTAGTTCATCCGCACTATAGCCGAGCTAATGAGGGTCTTCACTTCCCAAAGTTACCAAACGCTTTTTGCTCAGCCAGTTTATCCACTGCTGTAACAAACACATCTGGAGAATCTTTATTTCTTTGTCGTCGCAGATGTCTATCAACAGGTCACCCAAATTAGTGTTACTGAAGTCTTCAAATACTAATGATTGCTCAACACTGAAAAGTCGGGCAAGGCCGGAATCATGTTCGCGCAATAACGTCTTCATGTCTTCTACGGTATTTCTCCACACAAGAGCACAGCGACATCTTCTCCAGGACTTCCGCTTACTTCTTTTACAATGGTGTTGGTAACGTCCGCTCCGAATCGACTGCCGTTCAGAGCTTGTGCATCTTCGATGACCATTACCTTACCTTCTTTGCACGTGCCAACGATGGAACGTACTTTTTTCCTTGTTTCCTCAGAAGTCTCTCCTAAGAGCTCTGGTACTGTTTTGCATCCAACTACTCCTTTACTCAGTATGCCCAAAGATTTCAGAATTCGGCTGGATATCCATGCAACGGATAACTTTCCTTATCCAAGGTCGGCCTTCAAGTTCTCTTTGATAGTTGCTCGAAATGACGTCTACTACACTTGTAGAGTCTTCCACTTTATTCAAACCGACAAGGGCGTCCAGCTTCGTCAGAGCAGAGTCAAGTTCTGGCAGAGTTTGACGGGAAGGCAACGGCCCTAGAACATCTTCCAACACAAGGATAGTATTGCTCGAATTAAAGTCTCGCCTCACTAACGCTCGCTCGTAAGCGTTATTCAATGTATTGCGCACTTCTCGCGCGTTTCCAAATCCCTTGTCTCCTTGCCTGCGTGCAATATCCTCCCAATCCTATTAAGCAATGAACTGCTAGCTAGCCATGCAGAGGTCCCATGGGATGTGACGGAAACGGATACTGAAGTTCGGGTCTGCGTCAATGCTTTGAAGTCACTCGTTTATGCTGCCTCTCTCCTAGTGGAACACACACACAAATGTGACAGCGGCCCTGTAGCTGCCAGACACAGGCGCCAGCTGCTACCTAAGTGTAGCGGCTAACATCCAGCTGCCGGTGGGCCATCAGTCACATCTTCGTCGTCGACTTTTGCTACATGGCCAGTGCACACACACAAATGTGGCCAGTGTGTGTGTACGGCAGAAGCAAAATATAGACGTAGAATTTTTATCCACTTTTCCTATGATTTTGGCCGTGCTATGTATTTGCTATAGGAAACATTGCTGCCAATGTGGTACACGCTTCAAATCAAAAAACAATTAAACAATGTAACCCGCTGTTATAGGCGGGTAATGTTCTTGTAAATTTTTTGTGAAACTTCATCTCAACTATTCCAGCAAAGAGAACTATTCCAACTTCCGTTAATAAGATATGCCTTTAACAAGCTCAAAATGTAACAATTCTTCGCAACTGTCTTTCTGTATAGTAGCAGCGCACTTTCCAAGGATTCAGCTTAGAAACTACGGATAATGAGTTCAGAATCAGCAATACCCGCAATACCCACCTAATTATACAGGAAATCTGTGAACACCCGGTGGGCTATTTGTCACATATGTGTGTGTGTGTGTGTGTGTGTGTGTGTACACCAGCCACCTGGGCCACGTCGAATCTTCTGTTGGACAACAATCGACATCTGTATTGGGGAGACTTCAGCCGCCGCTGATTTACTTACGGTTTCCATACATCCACTCTGGTCAGAAGCGCAAGAGATATAATTATATAGGAAAAATGGTGAATTTTTGATATAATGACTTTTCGCAAAGCTCAAAGCCAAAACATCAAAAACGCTGACGGTATTCACCATTTTTCCTATCTCCATATAAAGTGTAATTTTCAAAAGTGTAATTTTCAAAAGTGAAATTTTCAAAGTGAAATTTTAAAATTATAAAGTTAAATTTTAAGATTTTGATTTTTATAAATTTTGAAGTGTAAAAAATTCACCATTTTTCAAAAGTGGACAAAATCTTATATAAAATCTGTGCCGTGGGTGGAGCGTACAGTACACCGAGCCCGTTCGGATTCTTATGAGTCTCTTTCCGACTACTGTACAGCAGATGACTACAGTATCACCGCGTGTGTACCCTAGGATGCAGAAATACAAGGGCCGATTCTACAAATGTGCCCTTATTGTATTGACTCTCTTATGC
>LVLI01000484.1:0-11056 GCA_001687465.1 Halocafeteria seosinensis
GTTTGGCATTGTTCGAGTGGGGTGACTCCTCTGAGTCCGAAAGTCTTCAGGGTTCCAAAGTGGCTCATACCGAGACAGTATCCGAAAGCCTTTTGATCTCCAAAGTGAAGCTTCTGTTCTAGCATGTAAGTAGGAAACAATGTTGGCGACTGCAGCGCATTCACCACTGGGATCTGGTTCTCCCCGTTCCAGCATTCCCCCAACTCAATGCGCGAAATCAACACACCTAGCGACCTCAAGCAAATGCCATGCCCTTAATAGCTACATGGCAGTTCGATAGTTGTCAGCTGACACTATTCTTTGGCACGCAGTTCGAAAGGCCACGTCTATCGTGAGAACGGAGTTCCTGGATCAGTCAACTGTAAGTTCTGATCGATGAGAATGTGTGAGCATCATTTAAGGGGCAACTAGTAGACTTGGTGATTAGTTGCCTTCCTCCGATGCAATAGTATTTTGGCGATAGTTGAACCACACGGACTACTGTATGTGTGATCTTGTGGTAGTCGCAATTCCTTTGGAATGAGGTCGTCTACATTTCTTCACCCCAAACAATTTGTGTGGTGGCTATCTGTACGACTGCAGTGATCCGGGAAAATTAACTTAAATTGCTCGTGTTTATACTGAGGTATGTTTTAACGGTACCATCTAAACGGATGCACTGTCAGTTAGGGTTGCAACTCGCCATGCGATGCCATGGCTCAGGATGGGTGGTGCTACCCTTCCCGCACCGGTGCTAGAGCATGTACAGGACAAGGTGCTCCGTGTTCTGTCGCTGTGGCTTGGTTTTGCTGACTCGATAGAGAAGGATCCTTGTCGACATTTTTTGCAGTGTGCATCCGCCATAAAGCTAAGGTGGTGCCAAATGTCGATAACGTAAGTGTAGCTGAGTGAAGCTGACGATCTCGCATCAGTTTGGGGCCGGAAGACCTGGCTCCACTTGGTAGCCCTTCGTACCGGTGCAAAACGCTGTGACGAATTTCGTTCTCGTCGATTGTTCAATGCGAATCGGCAGTGTATGAAGGGGTGTTCGTCAACATTATGAGCCGTTTACAGGACTCCCCGGTGGTTTGTAAAGTAAGTCTGGTAATCCATAACCTCCGAGTCGCAGAACTTGCATTTTGTACAGGGGTGGGTTGAGGAAGCTCTTTTGAGCTATTATACTCACCTGCTCACAATGCGTATAGCGCCGTTTGTGGGAGAGAGAAGGCATGCGTTTTGATAACTTCGAGCTAGTCTTGCGGCATGCTGCATGCTCCCTCAACATTCATCTTGCAATGCTATCTATACACAGGGAGCGTCGCACAAGAACGCAGAGTTGTGTAATATGCCCGTTAGGTATGTAATGACTCACATGTGAAAGCAGTGGACATACGACGCATCGTCTAAGGGGTATTGAGATGTTCCTATTCTCTACTACCTGTCGTTCCGGTGCAAGAGTGATAGAAGGCTTTCACACAGTGCCAGTACGATGTGCTATCGGCTGTTGTACCTCTCCGATACGTACTCCAAGCCCTAGTTCGGACACTTTAACCTCGCAGGGATGGCGTTCTCCCATTGACCGCTCCCCAGTCTAATTTTGCCACGTAGCCGCGGGATGAGGACCCAAAAAGGCAGTCGCATTCTAAGATTTGCTGCTTATACCTTTATAGTGATGCAAAATTGATACTGCGCTTCGCCTTCACTATAGGAATTTGTAGCTGTTCATAGCACATCAAACTACGCTTGATTCCAACGTTTGAAAAAGTGTAGCAACTATCTTTCTGCAGGACAGAAATATTATGTACAACAACAGAGCGGATTTGGCGTGCCAACATACCTCTCCGAGTTCGTCCTCTACCTCAACAAACTCAGGGACAGAACCACTGCGTCTTTCAACCTGTAGATGCTCCTCAAAAAGGGTTCTTCGCTGACATAACATAACGATACCGAATCGAGCTTACCTGTATATATCTAGCCTCGCCATTGTGGACTCTCCTCTTGTGCGAGCGGAAACCCTCAAGCGTGCGGATAATGTGCTCGCAAACGCTGCATTTGAACCAGCGATGGCTTCCCTTGCGTCTCGTCGACGTCGGGTTTGCACTATTCTGGACTTCAAAAGTTGTTTCACCATTATCAAACGTCCCGATAACAGCGGATACTTGCATATTCGCCTCTCTGTGAATTCCCCGGTAGTGAGTTCTCAACCCGGAACTCGTAGCGAATATCCTCTTGCACATCCTGCAGGAAAATGGCTCCGGCCTCCTGGTCTTGGAGTAAACGCATTCCTTATCCATGTAGCTATGTAAAGGTGGATCGGTCGTGCGGGGAGTGCATGTTGTGATGAGGTCGTTTTCATTTTCCTTGTCCTGTCCTTCCGGAGACCGTGACTGCAACTCAAATTGCTGAGGCGGGGCCCATGCCAAAGAGCATATAGCTTCGGCTGCTTCCTTCTGTAGCTGTTCGCTCGTCATGAAATTCATTGAGTTATCGACTTCTGCTATCCTCGGAGTCGCCACTTCACTTGCTTCGTCTTCATCTTCGCTTCTGGTTTGTGGAGTCGGACTAGATTCCCCGTCGATCCCCCGTGGTTCCTCTTCGAGTTTTTTCGGAGAATTTGTCGCATTCGGAACCATAGTATCTCTCGGAACAGGGATATCCATTGCAACATCATCGTGATCTGGGATTACCCAATAATAGCGTTTCTGCGGTCCTCGTTGACACTTGATGTCACTGTATTCCGCCTCATCGTCGTGTTTCGATTCATTGTGGTTGTCGAAGTATTTCTTGAATCTGAACGTCTTGAGACACATACTGCACTGTATACCTTCCTGTATGGGCAAATAAGGGTCTGGAAGATTAGGACCTGGATGTTTGGGGCGGGATTCAGGGAGGATTCCTGGAGGATTTCGAAGCCAATTCACCGCCGTTTGATACACTTTCGCATTTGAACCTGGAGTATTTTCTGTGGAGAATTCACCTAGAGGGGCAGATGAAGGAGATAGGGCATTGGGGCATGAGGAATCACTTAAATGACGGGCCAAACACAGTGGAATGGGGTCGAAGACCGCTTCACATACAGTGCATATGAGGCCGTATTTGCCACATACAATATTCTCCATCATTATTTTTCTCTCTGTCTAGAGAGTATTTGGTTCATAGTATAAAAAAAATTCACTATATGTTACGGAGACTATCAATTCCACCCAGCCACTCAAATGTGAAGTTGAAATACTTCAGTTTTGAAAGACATACCGGTCGCACAACGATGGTCGTAAAGGGTAACAAAGTACTGGATGGTCGTTTTCTTGTAATGCGCACGCACATTGTAGACATTAAACATAGGGAAATCAACCCTAAAATCCGAACGCCGGGATCCTTCTAGGCACCAGATTCTCCATAGCTTTCGCTTGGCCAACCGTCGGAGGCAGGACCTTCTGCGATTCCATATCCTGTGCCGCCCCACTTGACGTAGTCTTCGCTTTCGGCAGCTTCATATTCCTGAGAGAGTCCCTGGACGATCTCCTTGGAGTGATCAAATTCCTCGAAACTCTCGGCAAACATAGGTTGGTGCTTGTATTGGTCCAAGAAAGCCTTCCTGTCATACAGTTTGTTAAATTGGCGTAGATTCCTGTCAAACAGATTACGTATAGAAGTATGATTTGCCAACATTAGGCCGGATACCTTATGCGCATGCTTGACATAGGGACTTTTTCGCGAGAGTGCAACCTGGATACTAGCAGGACCCCACGGAATGAAATTGGCCATTTTACGGTCTCGAATCCGCTGCAAAGACTTATGAACTTGGGTTGGATCGACTTGTCCTTGGATAATATTCAGAATACTAATATAACATCCACTCCTCATAGGTGCAGAAACCATTATATTCTTCGTCTGCAGCAGTCGCCTCATTACATCAAGTACAGAAGTCTTCTGGACCGCGCTAGCCGTGTGGCCCATCGTCAACGGGGTGTATCCAGTCATCAGGAAATGACATCTTGGTGTAGGTATAAGACTTGCTACAAGACCTATAAGGTCATTGTTCATGTATCCTGGATACCTCAATGTTGTTGTACTAGCTGCCATTACTGTTGAGACTAGACTGTTAAGCTGCGATACAGTGGGATTGTTGACGCGCAATCGATCCACTGCGATTGAATTTAGGGCCGTATTATCCAGAACCACAACGCAGTCCGCGTTGATAGTCAAACGTTTCAATGTAAGGATACTATTGTAAGGTTGCACGACTACATCGCTTTCGCTCTGGCTTTGGTTGGGAAATACGCTGTATGTTTGTATGAGCTTTTTTGGAAAATGATCATTTAGTTCCTCCAGTAAATAAGAACCCATGCCACTTCCTGTTCCTCCAGCTATACTGTGACATAGAACAAATCCTTCTAGACTGTCACTTCCATCCGCCTCTCTATCAATCATATCCATCAATGTCTCGTGAGATCGGGACGCTTGGTAGTACCCCGATGCCCAGTTGTTGCCGGCACCACCACCTTCCGAGCTAACAAAGAAGTTTTCAGGGTTATATAGGTTCTTATATTCCGAGCTTCGGATTCCATTAACTACCTGTGTTGGCTCATATATAGTGGCGATGCACTGGGTTGGCAGCAAACTTCAAATGAGGAGTTTAGTCTACGTACCCTTGGCTCCAAGTCCATGAGGATAGCTCGTGGTATAAAGTGCTCATCGTCCGCCTGCATCTCCAATGGCACTCTCACAGTGACTAGGAACCGACTATCTCGAGGAAATAGGCCTTAAATACCTGATAAAAGAAGACATCTTTCCGATCTGTCCCAGCTGTAGCATACTCCTCCAAGATGCCATCGGGGCTAATTCCATGTTCCAAGCACAGCTGCTTCCAGAACTCCATGCCAACTGCCAAAAATAAGGCCATTCAAGTGCATAGACGTCCAATGTGTCGATATACGAGAGCACTTACTCTGATTGCCACATTGGCCGACCTGGAGGGTGATGATTTCGCGTGGCATTTTCACCTCTATTAGCGTCCTTTTACAGCCCTCAGCCACACCCAACGGAATCTAAGAAGGATAAACCAACAAACAAACACCTCTTACAAATTTCAGGATGGAGTGAGATACAAGGTTTGGGGTCCTTGGACTGACTGGCTCGTGCTGTTTTGAATTTATAGTGCAAGAAAAGATTGTTTGGAAGAAAATTTACCAGTGGTAGACGCGCGCGACGAAGGAGAGGCGAGGCCAGAAATGGATCTGGTAGCAAAGGGCCCAACGAGCACACTGTACGGCGATGTGACAGGGCCGAACCCGCTCACGGGAGACAGACTAGCCAGGACAGCGGGAGACCCCTCAGCCATCGCGGCAGAAGCGGAGAAGATGAAGCGGACACAATGTACGGGCACCTGAGGGACCACCACACGGAAATTATCCCGTTCGCGATAGAGGCGACGGGCGGCTTCGGGGAAGACGCAATCAAGTTCCTCAAGAGAATTGCCAGGAAAGCACCGGGCTCCCGCTGGGGAACAAGGGAGATCACACACACAAATGTGACAGATAGCCCACCGGCCGGGAAGTTGACCGCATCCTCTTAACGAGATGCGGAACTTCCGCAAGCTGATGGCCAAACTGTCAGTCACGTTGATGCGCCACAACGTGAAGATGTTGGACCGGTTCCGGGTAGGGTTCACCCCTCGCACAGCGTAGAGTAGCCTGTAGCAGACATGTCTTCCGGTAGGAGCAATACCAATACACACGTGGTCGGCCCGTAGCTTAGGTCCTCTTTACGAGGAGCGGTTCACCAGCTCGCGTTATGTGCGGGTGGTCCAAATGCTCGTAGCCAGCTCTGGACCTTTTGATAAGGAATGAGAAGAGAAATACGTCTTTCAAATGAAAGATGGCGTCATTGTACTGGTGGTTCTCAATGCGGATCATCATCGTCCCCAACGTCCAGGTAGCTGTGCATCTGCGCATTGCAAATGGAACCTTAGCCGAAATCGTCGGTTGTTTGCGGGATACGGACAACCCCTGGGGAACTTCTTCTGTACCTGTCGATTCCTACTAACCAGACAACTCCCCAAACGCAACAATCCCCGAACGCTTGCCATTGGTCATTATGGTTCGTCTGTTAAATTACAAGCTCAACAATGCGGAGCATCAACGTCCACAACCGGTTTCCTGTAGCATTCGGACACCCCCTGGGAGGAACTGCTCATGTACCTTTCGATTCCTACTAACCAGGCCACTCACCAAACGCAACAATCGCCGAACAGTTGCCATTGGTCGTTGTTGTTCGTCTGTTATTACGACTGTATTCCTGATCAAAATGTTTGGAGTTGGCTACGAACATCCCACAAAACGTGAGTTGGCGAAGGCGATGTGCATCCCGGCCACCCTTAAATCTGAAACATCCATAGCGGGCCTGTCGGCCGCCGCTGCTTATAATCTCCCTGTGTGTATGCAACTCTAGATACTATGTTGAATCGCACGAATACGAACCAAGTGGCCCAGACGTCCAGGGTGGGTAAAATTCACCCTACGCGGACGTCTCTTGCAAAGAAGTTTCTCAGCAACTTCAGAAGGGGAAGTGTCGTATCATACGCAACGTATCTTCATTCCTTTTCAAAACATTCGGAGCAGGCTAGTAACATGTAGGTACTCCCCGCTTAATATGAGTTGGCGAAGGTGATGTGCATCCCCTCCCCTCCGACCTGAAATGTGAAACATATACCTGGCAATGTAGGGCTTACAGACATGTTCTTGCTTTTGTTACGGTCGGAGTGACATTGTTTAATTTCTTCCAGTTTGACAGAGTTCAAAGTTTGCTTGCTGAACAAAGTAAAACCGCATCCTCTTAACGAGGAGCGGTAACCGCGCGTACCGGGTATTACATTACATTTTTTGTATAAGCAGCGACGGCCGACGGGCCCTGTGGAGTGTCTGAACCAATTTCGTCTATATCAGATCGAGAAGCCAAAACATTTAGTATCAAACTCTTAGTAGCTACTGGTAACGCTTTTAACGCAGATGAATATTTGGGCTTACTCGGTTACTGGTGTGCAACCGTTGCACACAGTCACCTTTGAGGTTATGGCTACCACGATATGTTTTGTCGACACTGTATGAAGGAATTTTTTTGTAGTTCCAGAAACCGCGAAAAAATTGTCATTCAGCATTGTTTATTTGTCGGTTCTTCATCGGAGTGAAAGGATTTTTGGTTGATTCCCACCGAAGTTATGAACTTTGTACAAATTGTACAACTACCCTACCGGTAGTCTGCAAATACAAGACTGACAAGTAGTACGAATGGTAAACTCTTTTGGAATCAATTCCCGAATTTCATGACTGCGGCATAGCTGTCTGCTTGCGTATCGCCTGAGCGACAGCGGCGTATCGATAGCGGCGAGCCGGTTATACAGTTTATCCTTACGCTGCTCCGCTCAATTGTCAGCAGTCACCGTCTTTTACCCGATGCAGTACGTATTAGTACACTTGAAGGAGTGGATGACGCAGCTTAAAGCAACAAGGTTTAATTTTTCCTCCCTTTTATTGGAATGTGATTGTGTATGAATGAGCTGCTGTTCGATTTGAACTTTAAAATACTGCACCCTGGCCTCTGTGGCTTGGGTAAAAAATGTCCATCGCCAAAAATGGATGTCATTCCACAACTAGTATGACGACAGGCGGATGCCACCATGCGATAGATAATATCATTGCAGTTTCAAGAATGTCATTATACTGATAACGTTCCATTTCTCCTCCTCCCCGTGAATGACGACTGGACCAAGTACGGGCTCCAAAACGCGTAAGTGTCATGGCCCTTATCGGCCCTTACATGGTCAATACTGTATATCAAAGGCTTCTAGTCAATTTCAAGACTCCAGTGTCGCTTCAGTATACTAAGTGAGCTCTTTTCAATCCAGCACAAAATGAATAGAGACTTAACTGCATTAAAAATCCAAGTAATAAACTGATGCAAATGGCGTGTTTTCAGCACGTCAGAAGTAAATTTCCCGTTTTGCCGACAGAATCGGAGTGGCCACCACGCCCGCTAGCGAAACTTTAGTGGTCTCTTTAAGCACTTTTCTCTTGCTCAATACGTGTTTCCATATCCGTCCAGGGAGTCTTTTATGCTCTTCGGGCGTTTATCTGTAACCAAGCAAAATTAACCGCCCTGGAAATTCGTTGTTATGCACTTCTCATAGCGGGTCTTTTTGCCTGAGGAGAGCATACCGGTAACTGTGCGGATCTCCCGAGTCATAGAGCTCAACGTTGCCGCATATAGCCAACCAAGAAGGCACTTCCTGGTGGTAGAACAAGGCATCAAAGTAAGTATTAATCGTTGCAACAGGATTCTAAGGGGCACATACAGTACAGTCTCTAATTCGTCTCAGTTTGCAGCCCGCTGTTCCTGCAGGCTTGCTGACATGCGCCGTGAGGGAACACAAGCACTGGTTTGCAGCGGAGTATTCACACACACATATGTGACAGATAGCCCAGGCTGGGGAGTTGACCACATCCTCTTGAGTATTCTGCGGTATCAGAACCCTTTTAAGGTAGTACAGAATGTATTACATTTATGGCCTACCGACTAAGTGGAAATGTGGTTGGGGATCTTCATACCGTCGAAGATCTCCCTAGGGCCCTCCTACATTGCCTACCCCTGCGCTCACCAACACTCGGACTCTTTGTGATGAGGTTCTTTGCACGTATCTTTCCAGGGGTCCGTCAAACACACACACACACACACACACACACACACACACACACACACACACACATATGTGACAGATAGCCCACCGGCCGGGGAGTTGACCACAAATCTTACTCTGTGGACGTTTCTAGGTACAAGATCTGACCGCCACTGCGGTATACAAAACAGTTTACCGCTAACACATACCCAAATGGGATTACAATTTTCTCTGTAGGGAATCGTTTATGCCTGGTTTGCAACTGTACACCAGGAATCGACTCAATCGAGGGCCTTCGATTCGAGGCACGTAACATGTTGAACCTCACAACTTGAACTTCACTCGTGACACGGTGACACAGAATCGTACTCGGGGAGACGGAGAAGTGAAGCAAAACATTTGAACTGAGGTTTCATTGCAGTGCACAACGGCGTGGGCTAGTTGGCACCAGCTTCTCTGGTTGTATGACTTCTCTCACCTGGCTTTCGGCCCCCAGCAGAAGTTTGCTTCACGTTTAAACACCCCAACTCATTTGACCAGCGTCGTTCATGGGATTGCCTTTGCGTTGCAGTTGGTGTGTGTGTTCTTGTTCGTTTTGAGGAGCGAAAGCTAGAACCGTGGAAATGGGGAAAGCGAGCAAGAGAAAGAGGAAGGGAAAACGAGAGGAGCCTGGGACATCGACCGGCAGCGCCTCGGAAAACCCAAGTGGCAGCAGGAAGCGGTCTCGCCCGGCTTCTTCGTCGGCTCCGGACAAGACTAAGACCGCTAATGCAAGCATCAAACATGCAAAACTCGATCCAGATGACACGGGAACGAAGACTCAGCCCCGGGACGCCTGTGTTCCTCAGTCATCATCCGATGAGTATAAGAAACTGTGGAAGCAATTAAAGGAGATTCTGGAAGGAGAAAACATGTGGAAGCAGTTAGAGGAGATTCTACAAGGAAACGCGTGGGAGCGTGTGAAGCGTCGACTCGAAGAGGCTCTTACAAAAGCATCCATGGAGCCAACAACGAAGGAAGGGGAGTCGCTGAGAAAACGACTGCGGGAGCAGTTGAAAGCTGACACGAAAAAGAAGGATCAATCCCCACTGAATAGCCTCCTCTTACAGGCGGTCGATGACTTGAAGAAGAAACGCAATTCCAAGCATGTGCCATCTAAAGCACAGAAAGGCGAAGAATTCGTGGATGAGTGCGCTTTTGAAGAAGAGAGCAATTCACAGGAAATCGAGCACGAGATGTCACAGGAACGTAGTAAAGAGTGTGGGGATACGCAGCAGTCACAAGGTACAATGGAGCAACAGAAGCTACCCGAGCAAAGTTCCTCGAACACTGATGATAATGGACATGGAAACAAGTCAATGGACCTTCTCCCTTCAACTGCGAGAGACAAGCGTAAGTGACCGGATAAAATTTATGTTCATACCGTACTGTATCATGGTTTGGTTATTTAACTGAGTACAACAGGTCACGAGGCACTACTCGAATGGGTGAAGCAATACGAAAAACTGCTTAGAGACAAAAAAGAAGCTTGTTTGCAGGCCATTACGGATGGGAACCTTGCATTCGGAAGGGCGCCCTTCACCGAAAAAGCGGATACACAAGCCTTTTTCAGGTCACTCCTCCAGAACGTTGATATGGGAGAATATTTACGAGCAATGTCGTTTGAAGAAAGTCGAAAGTATATGGGTGCGTACAATGTTCACACTGTATTGACTGTTACACTATATATAAATGTTGTTGCGATCTATCATTTCTGGTACAGATCCAGACGGAGCAGGTAAGTAAATGCTGAAGGTGGAAGCGGGGCTTTTGTTGGGATTTGATTGCTTTGGCTCTTGTTGGCAGGAGGCGACGCAGCTTCAAGTTCGGATGCTTCAGGTAAGTAGACATTGAGAACCAAAAGCAGACGTTCCTGTTGTTGGAGAATAATGCTGTTCTTGTGGTTACGTTCTCTGTTTGCAGGAGCTCCGAATTCTCGTACAGGTGAGTAAACAAGGCCAAGGGATTGAGGACGAATCTGCTACAGGTTCTTCCTTCAGCCTATTCTTGTCCGATATTGCTGTAGCTTATAGTTTCATCAATGTGTTGCGTGAGGCAGATACATGGACCACCGAATTGAGTAAATTTGTTCGACATTTAGGAAGGACTCCTTTCCGCACAGACGTAGAGTGTTTGAGCGGATGCTATTTACCGGGAGCAAGATCTCCCCCTGACGGGAAACTCTTTATCCGGCCAGTGTACCACGAACTTTACGACGTATTGCAAGCGTATACCAACACCAAATTTACTATCGAAGGAACTCCCGGTATAGGAAAAACTATGATGATCCCCTATACCATTTGGCGTTTACTACACGAAAAAACACCACCTCGCCACGTTTTCTTTTGCCCCCACAGAGTAAGGGGA
>LVLI01000485.1:0-34162 GCA_001687465.1 Halocafeteria seosinensis
GTGACAGATAGCCCACCGGCCGGGAAGTTGACCACATCCTCTTAACGAGGAGCGGTAAGCGCCCGTGTTAAGCAGCGACGGGCCCGCTGTTCCTGCAGCCTTGCTGACATGCGCCGTGGGGGAACACAGCACTGGTTAAGCTCTGGAAGCACACGGTTGAGCGACCGAGCTGGAGGAAGTGAGATTTATAAAAATCGATTTCGAGGACAATTGATGATCAATATGTTATTCACTAAATAAATCTACCTTAATAATGCTATTTACGTACTTTGTAACTATCATGTACCACCACAATTGGCGTCTGGGGCAACATACCTTGGTAGGCTTTTCAGGGGAGACAGTAGCCACAGACGTTAAAACACGCGTGTGTACGCCAAGATTATCTACTTTAATAATTATGAATCATGGTGGTTCGGTCAACACAGTAACTATGCCATAATGCATACGTCGAAAGACTTGGCACTTACGAGACACTTCCCAGCAGGGTCGTTCCACGTTCCTCTGGGAACTTGAAGTGCATACCGGTAATAGCATCAAGCTATATGGAATAGACTCTATATATTAACTTACAAAGTTTTATACCAATAGATCCTTTGCAGTACTGCTAGCTAAAGTGGAAGCACAATGCAAATGTCTGATCCATTGGAAGCTACAGTGTGAGATGGAACAATGTACGTATTTGTAGAATCCTCAAAGAACCGGTGGCTGAGTTGTTGGTTGACGTGACACAATGAAAAGTTTCATTTAAGTTGCTCGAACGGAATCTATCTTATGATATACTTGCTCTATTGGCTGACTGTCGGTGTCAAAAGCGATTTGGGAGAGGTACAATTTCCTGTCCGTGTGGTGTCAGTCGGGGGGCCATGTTCCAAGAAGGCAGTGGGTCCAATTCCCCAGACATCGACATACCCCTGATTTGGTTTGTGAGAACATATATGCATACATAGACATATATGTTCGTACATAGACGCATAGCTTGGTCCTCGTTGCTTGTGGATATCGCGTAACCTCGGAGTGTTCGTGTGTGGGTGGGTGGGTGTGCATATCAGGTCCCGATGGAGGCGACTGCTAATACCAATGCCAGCACTCATGGGGAGCCTTCTGAGGCGTCCACAGATACGCAAGACGCTAGGTTTCCTGAGAATACGACCGTCCATGCAGAGCTTCAGGCGTATAATCTGACTGTGCTGCTGCCTCCTCAAGTGTCAACATCGCAGTCTAAGGCTGAACTCGATAATGTCGCCGCCTCCGAGAGTGTATACAGGTAGGTCATCTCATCGCCTCCGTATAGATGCATTTAGGATGCGTATTTATCAATTGTATGCTTCATGCAGTGTGAAACAGGTGCTCTCGGAAGACCCCACCACGGCAGCACTGACGTGCTATCATTTGGAGGCCAAAGCACCCTTACAGGGTCCTGAACAAACCACCACTTCTGCATCATCAGAATGGGAACGTTTGAATGACTACGTAGGGCTGGAATCGTATCCGGGCATACGTAATGGCTCGGAATTGAGAGTAGTCCTCGACCCTTACGACGAGCAAAAGGCTCTGGCCCATGTGCGCAAACTCAGACGACTCTTGCGGTCGCCTCCGATACCGACGCCATCGGTGCTGCAAGCTCCTTCTGAAGATGACGACAGTGCGCAACAGGCCGCTTCTGAGGCTTCGCCTGCAACTACGGTAGACTCGACTTCCCAGACACCCTCCTCTTCCACGACTACGACGGGGACCAACACCGTAGCTCCGACACAAAGCACCACATCGAGTGCAACAACTGGCACTGAGCTATCGCCCTCAACTCAAGCGTCTACTACAGAGGCAACTCCAGCCTCTTCCACTTCTGCAGAGACTGAATCTACCAGCACGAATGCCAGTCAAAAAGAGTCTTCCCAAGGTATTTTACAGGCAGTCACCTTAGCGCAACTGGAGTTGGAAGACGCACTCAAACGTTTACCTAATCGTGAAATGCCACGGAGTGATCTTTCAAAGTTTTTCAATTGCAGGATATCTTTTGTAGGCACTGAGCGAGACTTTATGAGCATTTCCCCTTCGGACACCTCGGTTACGAAAGCAAATCAGTGCGTCAGAGACATCAAGTTTAGTGGATGGAATCCTCCACCGTTGCCACGACGAATGATGGGTGATCTCTTCTACCTAGAGGTTACTCTAGTAGAGGGTAATACTGTATTTATCACAGCAGCACCCAACGGGTTCTTCGTGAATAGAAGCACTCCGGAAGTTTTTGATCCCGCCCAAGCGGGACCTACAAAACATAACCATTGCTTACTAGAGCTACTAAAACAGATCTCTCCTTCGTTTAACAAGGGATGGAAAAAGATACTTGACGATGCTGCCAAGTACGCTGAGCAGGTTACTCGTTCTGCTTTGACTGCATGGGATGCTTTGTTTTCTCTAGCAGTATCTCCTGCTTCGGTTTTGAATCCCAATCCTACGCTTGAGGATGATAGTGTAAAGGGTCCGCCTTCATTCACTGGAGCGCTAAATTCCATTGGATCGGGATTAGCCTTTGGACGCGCGCTCTGGCTGCGTTGCCCAAACCAGGAGGAAACCAGCGAAAACAATAGCACGAATTCGTACTTAGGACATACGTACGATGTCACTCGTGCGGAAGACGAACTAACGAAGACTTGGGGAATGGATGAACGTGGAGCCCTGCGCGATTGGAACGAGGAATACCAAAGCGTTTGTCAGCTTCCGAAGACGTCCGTTGATGAGAAAGTAATGAGACAGCGGGCCTTGATGCGTACACTAGTTGATTTTACGGAAGCAGCATCAATGGGAGCTCAAGCGATTGCAAAGGGACATATCATGCCTTTGAACCCCGGTGATCCACCCATGCATCATGTCTTCGTATACAACAATATCTTTTTTTCGCTGGCTATGGATGAACGGCAAAGGGATTCAACCCAAAATCAGTATGTAGTAGCATCCGTTGATACCAGTGGCGCACCCGCTGATACGTCGCAAGACATGGCGTGTCTATCTTCCGCAAGCCACGATCTACAGGGTGTTATTTCAATGAATGCGGCGGATGTTGAAGGTCTGCACACGTTAGCCACCGTGATCATAGATTACTCTGGACAGCGATATGCTGCACAGAGTATTATCCCAGGTATTCTACAAGGGGAAAGTGCTTCGTCACTGATATACGGCTCGGTTAACAGTGGTAGGTCCATTGCATCAGAACCGGATATGCACCAGCTGATTCTCCAGGCTGCCAACCAGCTGCATATTGCCGAGAGAATAGTTAAGCCTCTATCAGAGAGCGCGAGTGGCCTATCGGAGGGCCCGAGTGGCACTCACGAACAGCATGAACAAACGGATAACTCAAACGGATCACTTGGGCAGAACAGCTGGGCGAGTAAAGATCCTGTTCCGTTATGTGGCCCTGTAGAATCCAAAGGTATCCTGGGAAGTGACGGTAGGCGTTACATCCTTGACCTGGTGCGTGTTACTCCCCGAGATCCTAACTGGTATGACTCGGAGTTTTCAATCGTCTCTAACCCGGCGCCGCTCTCAGTTTTAACGCTCGACCTTGAGTCTTACTCTGCATTGCTGCGTCCAGAGCTTCTGCAACACTACGATTTATATCGGAAGAGTGTCGCTGAAAGTCAGCAGTCTCCGTCGAATGGCGGAGAGGAAACCGATGCTTCGGAAAGCAACCTAACGTCAGCGAAACATGACCGGCAAAGCGCAGCTGACGTGCAGTCTGGAGAAAATGGACCTCCACCGCTCTTGTTGAATGTCAATTCCTACACTCGGTTTGAACAGTGCGTCACCCCTGAAGAGCAAGAAGGAGATCGGGAGCAACTGAAGCGTGTCGGAAGCTATCTGAACGATATAGTACTTCCAGGCGTTATTCGCGAGCTAAGACGAGGCACGTGCGGAGCAATCGATGGAGATAGCTTAACTGAATACTTGCACCGCCACGGTGTCAACGTTAGATATACGGGGTACATTGCAAAGCAACTTTGCTCCGACTATGCCTGCAAGAGTGGTTTTTTTGAGCTACTTGAGACAGAAATGGTTGCACGTTCCGCAAGACGAGTTTTCAACGTCCTGCTGAGGAGCACAAATGAATTGTCATCTGCCCCAGCCGTTCTAGTTTCAACGTTTATCAATTGCATGTTAGGTGCGCCGGTGGCGTCGGCTGATAAAGAGAAAGTTGTTGATTATATTCCAAAAGTCACAGGCCAAGGGATTTCCCAAAGCTCTGGTGGTGGTACTTCTTCCAGCAAAAAATCCAAGAAAAAGAAGAAAAATCAGCAAGCAGGAAGTAGTCAAACTACAAATGGCGGATCTGCCGATAATTGGACGGACGTTCCAGCAATTCATTTTCAGAACACTGCTGACGCCGCAATAGGGTCTGTAAAAGAGCTCGAGCTGACGCATGCTACAGTGTGGACATGGATACAGGATGAAGTCCAGAAAAAGTTCCATTATGATTTGTTTTTGTGGAAAAACGGCGGATATGAACCCGAACCTTCTGCGGAACACCCACGACTGTTTAAGACTCACCGAATACCGCTTCTCCGTCGTTTCTGCCAGAAAGCCGGCCTTCAGCTTGTCGCTAGGGACTATGATTTTTCCATGTCGAAGCCTCTCCAAATTGTTGATATTTGTAACTTGGCGCCAGTGACGAAGCACTGCCTGCCCAAAAAGTCCTTACCGGAAGTTAGTTCTTTGATCGAAAAAGGCCGCGCGCTCGTTGCCCACGGGTACTTAAGTGAAGCCTACGAGCTGCTCAACGAAGCATTGGGATTTGTGTACCAAATTGCGGGTGCCGCACATGAAGATGCGGCGATATGTTACTCGTTGCTTTCAATGGTTCTGTGGAAAGCCGGGGATAAGTACGGAGGCATAGTCCATCAAAAACGTGCTGCTGCCCTGCGGGAACGTCTCCGTGGTATTGATCACGCGGACACTGTCTTCGCGCTGGACACCTTGTCATCGATGTTGGCAGGAGCCGGCGAACACCAAGCTGCGGCTGAAAACTGGAGAAGAACATTGTACATTCTGGATATCTGTGCTGGCCCGCATCATCCAACTTGTATCAGCACGCTGGTCAAGCTAGGAATGATGTATCAAGATGCTAAACAGACTCGTATGGCAGTCCGTTGCTTTGAAGAAGCTCGTAAAAGATGTGCTGATGATAAAGCTCAGGAGGTTGCCTGTCTGCATGCTATCGCAGTAGCGTACAGCGTGGAGGGAGAATTTCGAAATTCATTGGAAGCTGAAAAGAAATGTTATCAAATACAGAGCCAATTATATGGAACGGATGATCCTAGAACAGTGGATGCTTCGAACTGGGTCAGGAAATTTACGCAGAAAGCGGTGCAGCTCGAGCGGGCACTAGCCACGTATATGGACCAGTTTAATAATTCCAGCCAAGGCGTATCTTCCAACGCCACACCGCGCTCTCTGTCTAACTTGCTGAATAATGTGTCCCTGAATGCTAGCTCAACCGAGAGTAGGAAGCACTCCTCTAGGATTCTGGAGCAAATACTAAATGACACCTCGACTGACCAAGCATCGGGTGTTATGAGTGGTGCAGCCTCCTCAGATGAACCGAAGAAGTACCGCAGAGAAAGGAAAAAGAAATAAAGTCCACCGTCATTAGACGTATCCGATAGAAGCAAGAAGCCATTATGAGGTATGGCAACTGAGATTGCTTGGACGGTACGCTCTAACACGGTAACAACAGACAAGGTTTATTGTTCCATCGCTCTTTCTTCCCATCTTAATTTCGCTATTGTAAACTGTCCACGGCTAACGGTAGGGCGCATCGGCCTCGATGTTGTGCGCCAATGCCGGCTCCCATTTGTCGCCGTTAGCTAGTAGTTTCTCCTTGTCATACAGTAGTTCTTCTCTGGTTTCCGTGGCAAATTCAAAATTGGGTCCTTCGACGATTGCGTCCACAGGGCAACTTTCCTGACAAAAGCCGCAATATATGCACTTGACCATATCTATATCGTATCTAGTGGTCCGGCGGCTTCCGTCGGCACGCGGTTCGGCTTCAATGGTAATCGCTTGCGCCGGACAGATGGCCTCACACAGTTTACATGCAATGCACCTGTGATATAGTAAGCAACAGAGCAAGAGCATTCCCTTCATAACAATGTAACTCCCACACAAGGAAGAAAAAAAAGGAGGGGAGACATACCTCTCCTCTCCACTGGGGTACCTTCGTAGCGCGTGCTCCCCGCGGAAGCGAGGACTCAGGACGTTCTTTTCGAACGGGTAATTGATGGTGGCCGAAGGTTTAAGCATAGTCTCCGTGGTCAAAAGCATTCCTCGAAACATGTCCTCCATGACATACGAATAAGAAAGTCGGTCCATCACTGCATTCACCAGAGTAAACTGTGTGTGCACGTATGCCTGATGGGGATGGTACAAGTCACTCACCATTCTTGAATTTCCCCCACGCGCCTAGTTTATTGGGTTCCTTTGCATTGTATATGCTGTCGTCGTAGCGTTTGGGAGGGAATTTCTCCTGCACGAAGCGCTTCACGCCACGGAAGGCCTCGGGGTACTGGGTGCGATTGCTCTCTCGCTGCTGCGTCTCCCGCTCATATTCTTGCGGAGAGGAGGAAGAGGACATACTGCGTGCATATAGGCATGCGCGCTTTGTATGTGCATGCACAGGAACAGGCACATGCACATGCGCATGCACATGCACAAGGCGCCTCGGGACAGCCAGCATCTTGTACCCACAAGCACACGCAGACGCAGACGCACACACAACTCAGGGAGCTGGGGATGATGCAATGATTACACTATTCGTGTACTCGTTTATCGTGTGGTGATACAAACCCACTCATCATACTCCTCCAATAAACCCACAGCACGGGGGATTCAAGGAATATGAATATGGGACGCACATAGCAAAGTATGATGTATAGGTACTCTGTCGGTTTATATATATAAGTTGCCGCCCCTCATTTCATCACGAACATCATTTGTCGATTCTTCTTAGCTCATGCTTCGCTGGGTGAGCTTTGGCAGGCGACTCTCTTGGCATCTTCCGTCTCTTTCGGCTATTTTTAAAAAGAGAGACATAGACAAAATAGCACTATTGCTGTTTTCCTATCTTGCCGGATAAGAATTACTGTATGTACTGTACTGTATGTGTGAATAGCGAAATAAGAACTTGCCATACAAGGCGCGCCCGGAACCAGCAATGTTATATGGTATGAGGTGGCGGTCAACTTTGTGATAATCACTGTCACTGTCAACCTCGGCTAAAAGTCGGTGCCCCTCCAATCCTTGTACCGGTACAAGCTAGTGTTCCAGTGAAGTTGTGTGCGTGGTGATTGTTGGGTTGACTCAGCGAGGAAATTCAACCTTGATTTTCGTGGCTTGTGACAGAATATTTTCCCACCTCTATGCATGAACATATACTGTGGTGCGGTGCGGTGCGGTGTGGCCGATAGATACAGTAGTTGCCCTGGGAGGAGGATGCGATGATTGAGTATACAGTATTAGCTCGGGTGAACGATGGTCTCCCGTTGGCGGCCTCCATGCCGTCCACGACGGACCAAGGCCACAATGAGATGAATGCTCTCAAGGAGCAGGCTCGCATGATCATCAAAAAACTCTCCATGGACTCTCCGTTGAAACTGAGCATTGAATCGGGCTCCAAAGTGTTCAGCTACGTCATTGAGGACGGCGTGGTGTACTTGGCGCTGACTGACAACAGATACCCGAGGCGCCTCGTCTTTGCCTATCTGCAAGACATCAGGGAAGCGTTTGTGGAGTTCATCAAGCAACAGCAAGGACAGAAACCGAATGGAGGAGGAGCTGCCGCGGCGCCAGCACCACCGGGGGAAGAGTAGGTGTCCACAGTTTGTTTTCTACTACAGAGAGTGCCTATTGGCATACATGCCCTAATGGCTGTTTTGCAGTTGGAGACAGTTAGTAGATACCGTCGGCAGACCCTATCACTTTATTCGATTCGGTATGTAGCAGTGTTCGGTACTGGTTAGGGCAGAAAATGAAGTCAGATTGCGGCTGTTTTTTGGAAGTGCAGACCGACAGATGCAGAAAATACGCCGTGATTACGATGACCCGGAATCCAGAGCTGCGAGTTCACGCGTGAGTGAGGGACTAAACGAGGTTCAAAATATCATGCGCAAAAATATCGAAGATGTCCTTGATCGAGGAGTTAAGCTAGAAAGTACGTATAGGTTGTACCCCATCTGTTGCGCCCTGGAGCAACGATCCACACATTTTGCTGTTCCCAGATGTTTCCAATATATCAAACAAATTAAGGGATGAAAGCAAGAAATACAGATGGGGAGCGAAAAAGTTAAACACGATGGCAATGCTGAGGAAATATCTGCCGTTTGTGATGGCTGCTCTAATAGTCGCTTTCGTCATTTACTTTAGGTTCATGTAATAACTATACACGAACAGCAGACTAATGTACCCGTTAAACACCTACATCTGGGCAGTAAACAAGACATCATGTAGCCATCACCGCACTACCAGATTCTTCTGTTCACGAAATGTTTGCCGAATCCTCTTTAGATGATGAATTATACGGAGTTGACGGGGGAGCACTCAGATTGTTTGCGTCAGCGTTAACCCAACCACATGAAACACACAGGTCGTAAATTTGTTCAGTGGAACGCCTATCCCCCTCAATCAAATTCCCTGCTTCATCTCGCTTGAGGTAGCCTTTCTTCAACGATGCTTCGACAATGGCGTCTCGAATTGCAATGTACTGACTAGGAAGAATTTGCAAATGACGACATAATTCCTGCTCTTTCTCAGATAGTTTATCGATGCCTGGGACGTCCTCCAAAGACGAAGGCTGACCACCATGTGTGGTATCGTCTTCATCTTCCATGTTGTCATCAGCAGTGTCCCCTTCCTCGTCTTCATCATCATCATCTGCCGCCAGCTTGCTGCTGGGACTGCCAGTTCCTCCCCGACCACGGTTGCGGTTCCTTACTTGTCCGCGACCACGTCCACGACCTCCTCGTGTTTGTCCACCACGTGCTCCACGAGCTCTTGTTGCTGAGCGACCTCTTCCTAAACCTTCGTTAGTCCGAATCGGGGTGATAGTATCATCCTCTGAAGACTCATCCGCCTTAGCTGACTCTTCATTATCAGAGGTGGCTCGTGGAGTTCTGGAGGAACTAGCTGAAGGTCTTTCACGCTTCGCTGGAGTGCTCGTTCGATCATAGAGATATGAGTCTCGCTCTCGTTGTTTCGAAAGTGCTATTTGAGTATCACGTTTCTTTTTCATACTTTCGTACTCCTCAGCTTCGGCCAAAGTACGAATGCCGAGACTTCGGTAGTTCTGGAGTTGTTCAATCCGCTTTCTCAACCTTTTCTCCGCCACAAATCCTTGAACCAAATCTTCCCATTCATCAGGGGGCAGAAATCGAGCAAAGGGGCGAAATTGATTCCTGATGTCACGCTCATACCGTGGTTTCCTCTTTTCAGCTATGAGTTGCCGCTTATAATCTAGGAGGCCCCGTTCTTTCACGAATTGCTTTCGGCGCTCTCTCTCATCCAGTTTACCGTTGTATATTTCCAGTATTTTGAGCTTAAGCTGTGTCTCTGTCGGATGCTCGCCCTGCAAGCAAAGAGTAGTATATGTCAACTAAGGAGATATCTAAACGCAAAGCAAACATACCTCATGGAACTCCATATCGGCAATGACCGCCTCAGCATCATTGTCATGCTCCACGTCGAAATCGTCGCGTAAGGGCATATATCCTTGGATGTCACTTGTGACAGGTCCTACTACATTGCCGTCGCGATCGACCACTTCGTCTCCTTGATTGAGTTCATCTCCTTCTTCTATGTATATACAGGCTTCTCCACCCTCTAAATTTCCTCCTTTATTAGTATCTATCATGTATTTTCCACATTCTGTGGTATTCTGTACATGCGCAAACGCCGATTCTCTGCTGGGAAGCTGTGATTGCTGCGATCGGGCATTGTCGACTGTGGTGGTGTTTGTAGGTCCGTTGCCGCCTCCAGCCTGACCCATGTCGGTATCTGCTTCACTATCAACATGGCTTTGTGCCTGTTTACGCTGGTTTTCCTGTGACCCTTCCTCATTGATAGCTGCCGACGATGCAAAAGACGCCGACAGCGTCGTCGTGTTTGCTTCGGCAGTCTTGGACGCTGCTTGCGCCCTGCTCGTCTCATCGGCCACTTCCGTTCGGCTTTGTTCCACATTCAGTAGGGTGCTCTTATCATCCGCATAAGGGGCGTGGGGGCTCTCTAAATAAACTGCCAAATAATGTTTCTGACATCGAACCCAAGATTTCGTACCCACATACTGGGCTATGGCTCTGCAAAGACGAAACCATATGCAGATACACAAAATTAGCGGTACACCTAATGTAAATAAACGTACTCCCAGTTGCCGACGCCGTACTTGTATACGGCGTCTAAAAGCCTAATTTCCTCGTATGCACTCCAATCCACTTCAAATATGGGAAAGGACGACAAGTATTCCTCCTCCTCCAGAGACCCGCAGGTACCATTCTGGCCATGCATAGCCTCCGGGGTATCCTTCTCTAGCGTGCTACCAGGTGAGGAGCCCTCTAACTCGGCCATTATAGAGGGAAAAGGGAGAGAAGGAAGCCAAATGACCAACTACGAACTTGTTTCAAAGACACCTCACGGTCCCTCCTTTGGCCTGTTAGACCATCCAGTGGCGCACTGATACAGATGACACCACCTCACAGGTGATCTTATACTAATGGTTGACACAAACGCAATGAACAGTGTCCATACACCAGGTCCCAAGGCGCAATAGCGGTACGAACTGACCGTACAATCTTTTCACTCACTTCGTTGATTTTCAAAAAGGCCGAAGTGCTGATCCCCTATTAGGGACCCCTGACGAAAAGAGATGCTTCAATCTCTATGCAGTTTGGCAAGATTTGACCTGGAACGCTGTGTCCGTGCAATAATAGAGTGCGGAAGTATATCTCCTTTGATTTCATTACCGTGTCGGCGGCTTGACAAGTCAACCCGTTCCTAAAAGCGGAGATACAGTACTGTACGTTGTACATGTACATGTATGGTATGCGAGTCACATCATGTGAGCAATTTCCCACTGTCAATACCTATTTCACCCCATTCAATTTCCGCGACTTTCATAGAGCAAATAAATTTGCGAAAGCGCTTTCTTTCATTCCGCTAAACGGGATAGGAAAATGGTCGCGAATTTTCAAGTGGTGCGGGCACTGCACTGTGGTAGGAAATTCTGTACAGGTAACACGACAAATAATGGTGAGGAGTCGTATCGTATAGGACACCGGATCTCCACATAAGCCCATAAAGATACAGTATTCGACAAAGAGAACAAACGACGATGCCTAAGACATACGCATGATGTATGTGATCAGTTTCCGAATTTCCCGGGAAATTCCCACTCCCTGGAAATTTTCCGCCACGGTCATAGAGCCAATAAAGCGCGAAAAGTTTGATGACCGAGAATGTTCAAGCGGAGCGGGACTCTGGGTTGGGTTCCCGGTTACAAGCAACATGACAAAGGACGACCACAGACTCGTCAGGCTGATCAGTATCAGTGAGTCGTCATCCATGCTATCGTATCCAGTATTCCATTTGGTATTCAACTTAGAGAGTGCAAACGCAGAAGACGAAACTGAGTAAGATATTTGTTTGCCGGGCACTTTGATCCCCATCTGTTAGCGACTTGGATTGCGCGATGTCGTTTATGGAACTGGAAGCACCACAAGCGTCGTCACTGTACGACAACACTGTAGTGTTCGATGTAAGTCGAAATACCAAAATGTTGATCACCCCGATAAACTCTCTAGGGGAGTAATTTTAGAGACTTTTCCCGATAACCACATGAATATACCTCCTTCCTACCACAACATTCGATCCGATTTGTCATTATCTAAACATTTCTCGATTCTTTGCCATGCTTTTGCTGTTGTGCATCCTTTCCCTCGTCCTCACAAGTCACATTCCTTTGTTCATCCAGTACGATGCATGTGGGATATATAGGTTGATATGCGCATTAATACAGCATATCTTTGTCTCCTCCCTTACTGTGTGTTTTTCTATTTGTGTTTCTGTGTGCGTCGTATCCTCCAGGCCACCATGACGGATGCTGCTGAGTCTCAGGCCATTGTCTTTGATGACATATTCACGGCCACACAGCTCAATCCAGAGGGCAAATACTTTGACAAAGGTACGTCATTCCCACTCCCATGTCCTAGCTGTCTGTCTATCTATCGAATGATTGAGGAGTATGGGTGCAGTGAATCGTGTTGTGGGCAAAGGAGAGACGTTTGAGGCTGATTTGACACTCGATATAGCCTCGGAAATCTACCCCATACGTGAGGGCGATAAGTTTACCATGGCCCTGGCGAGCACACTGAGGCTAGATGGACAGCCTGATGACGGCACATACGACCAGAGTGGCGTGTCGTCCCTGCTGGATAAATACGAGTATGGCATGTCCGGCAAAGTATTTCGATACGAATACAGTGGACAAGATAAGGTGTATGTGCATACTCGTGTTTCGGTATTGGCTTGTACAAAGGTACTAAACCTGTTTCCGTCTTTGCAGATCCATCATTGCTTCCTTTGGAGGGTTGTTAATGCTCTTACAAGGCGACCAGAGACATTTATCGGGGATTGACTTGGACCAAAGACTCTACTGCCTCATCAGGAAAACTTCCAAGATGTAGACAAGAATAGAGACAAATCAAAGGCTTGTGAATGGAAGGAAACTTTCGTAATTTGTATTGCATGTGCATGGTGCACGATGGAGCAAGAAAAAAAACTGATGCCTGAAGGAAACGGGTTGTGACACCACGTTCTCTACCCACAAGCGAGCGATGGAAGGGGGGAAACGGGAGAAATCGTGGGAAATACCCGATACTAGTACTACCGAACCAAGGTTCCATTTGTGTTATGCATGTGTGCGTTTGCAAGCATTGATACTCGTTGATAATACCTCACCCCTGGGAGATAGAAATAACGCGTAGCGAGGCTTGAGGGCTAGAAAACCAAGCAGGAATTACTGTATGTGATGCATCGTGCACGTGCAGCAATACACAATTGAAACGACGCTATACGAACCAAACGCCTTGATCAACCATAGCCTAGTCTAGTTAGCTTGTCCTGTCACGCGCTTCATCATTTGCAATGCCATAGGTCCATTGTCCTTCGGTACCCTGCCAGGTGAAAGTTAGTTATGCAATACAAGTATGTGAGTGACATGAAAAAAAGACATGGTACTTACATATGCCCAGCGCGCATGATGTAGTAAAAGTGAAGGGTTTCGTAATTCTTGTAAAATGCACCAGTATTGGACCCTTCAGTCGGGGCGTATACCGGTGTTTTCTTCGCGGTGTTGAACGATTTCATCCCATCCCACGTGAGTTTGGACATCCATTGTTCGGTCCCAGGAGTGCAGCAAATCAAGTCCAGTTGTCCGTTGTAAATAGTGACACTAATGCGCCCGTCTTTAAGGAGAGCATCTACAGAATTATTTCCAGTGCTAACCGGTTTCATGAAATCGGTGGACAGATGAGAAAAAACCTGAGAGCTTTGCCCACCCCAGGTCACCGAGGATGGGATGATACCTAGCTTCTTCCTAATTGGCCCATTCATTAACTGACTCAGTGATTGAGCATGATAGTTGCCGAGGTGCTTCATGATGCGACTGCGGGCAGTATATCCCAATTTTGGCGAGAAGGAAGGAGTCTTGAGCGTCCTGGCTACTGCTGCTTCATCATCATCCGTGTTGTGCTCCAGTACGTTGTAAAAGCTGAGATTGTCCGTAAACCATTCTAGCTGGCTCTCCGTTTCTCCCCACAGATTTGTTGCCTCCTCCCAATTGCCCTCGTTGACCGCATTGGCGCAGTCATTAGCAGTCTTCGTTAACTGCTTGCCCTGATTGGAGTCAATTTGGGAGTTCGCGTAAATGAACGGAGTCCACGTTTGCACATAGTCAATGCCGTCAATCCAGGAATCCCCAAGAGCGACACCCTTAAAGTTGGCTTTGAATGATCCCTGATCTATCGCCCTTAAAAGCGTATTGGCGAGCCCTGTGGTCATTTTACCACCATAGGATTCGGAAAACACATAGAAAGGTGTCTGGGAAGACACAAACACTGAGTGCTTTTGGAAAAACGCATTCAACATCGTGAGCAAGTCTTCCGCGATTTGCTCATTATTCGTCGTAAATTTGGAAGAATCATCCACTGCGAACGGTAAAACAGGACCCATGGTAATTCTGTAATTGCGGGCATGTAGAGGACTGGATGGCGTCCACTCACCATAAGAATACCCCGTTCCAACGGGGTTATCCACAAAGAGTACATTCGCTGCCTGGACCCATGTCGTGTTGCGCGGGTTCAAATTAGCGTCCAAAGGGCCTATCTCTAAGAAGTTCCCGAAACCTGTGCTAGAGCCTCCAGGGCCTCCTTGGAGCCACATAACTAAGGGAGCATTGTCGGCGCGGCCTCCCTTTCCAGCCGCTTCGGCGGATTGATTCGCTCCATACAGCCACCAGAACATATGAGCTCCGTCTCGTACGGTCACATAGTCCCAGTCTTCATCGGGAACGGGATCTCTCGTTGCCCGATGCTCAGAACGAAGCCCTACATAGGAGGATGTTCCGTGGACCTGGTGCGACACGGCCAGCAAGCCGAGAGCCATGCATAATACACTCTGTTGGACTCTCATCATCTCTCGTTTTCTTCTCGGATCAGTTGAAAGAAAGAAAGTAAGACTAACAATGGACACTATAACAATGTAATATGCCAGCGGTAGCTCATACACATGCGAAGAGAATCCGTGCGGATCCCGGGATCCCGAGCGACATTCAACTTAAGCTTCAGGAAGATGGTGAATGACCACGCCTTGCTGGAGTTGATGATATTGTTGTATACTCAAGATAACTACACTTTGTGCTCAGTGAATTCCCTTCATTACCATGTCTGGAGGTTGACGTGGTCCACTTCGGTGTTAAATCAGTGTCTGTCTGCGTATCATACGATATGATATGATACTAGGTACAAATCAATAATTTGACCACCAGAAAATCATGCATGTAGACCAACCACGGCGCACTGTAGAGTGCACATACACATACGAAAATTAGTAGTAGGGTCAGTCGAACACAGGTCGAATTGGTTTCTCTGAAATTCTATTGCGGAGTACTGTACTGTATCGAACGAAGCCAAAAAAAATGGAAGCAAACTTGGTTCTAAATACAGTTGAACCAGGACGTTCATTTGATTTACTGTTGGTGAATCGTTTTACGCTTCTGCATCTTCCATTATCTTCGGCTCTCAAAACCGCAGAACCTTGAACTTAGACTATCATGGTACTCGGTGCAACTGGCCAACAAGGTGATGGCCTTGTTCAAGCTATACTTGGTGACCTTACTTGTTCATTTCGTGTACGTGCTGCTACTCGGGGTGTCACTTCGGCAAAAGCTCAGGAGCTAGTAACAAAGGAGGCGGAAGTACAGTGTAGTGGTAGTTCAAGCGGATGTCGGTGACTATGAAAGTACTCGAGAACGAATCTTGAGAGACACTAACGGAATCTCTCGATAACCCTTCCTTTGGGAGGCGCCAGACTTCCGATGATTTCTTTAATTGATATCGGGAAATGCGCTCATGGTCTACTAAGCGAAGGTGAACATGTAATCAGGACAACGGTTGGAGTAGCCGGTGTCCACTTAGCTGGAAAGGACATGGCTTCAATTATCTCGAAGGCATGCTCCGAAGCCATCTCGTATAATTGCGTGAGAGCTGATCAGTATAGCAAATTCGGATTTCCAAGAGTATAAGATAAATGTAGACATTGCCAACATGCTCCGTTTAAAGAATGAATTCAACGAGTACTACTGTCCATCCCACTCTTACTAAAAGATGTTTAGCTGAATGTGGTTTGCAACATGCCTCTAGATTCGTATGGTGAACAATGTTTGACTGGAATGGGAATACGCCTGAAATCACACATGGGAACAGTATCGATGCAAACTCGGGTGACACGAAAGGATATGTATGCTAATGACCTCAACAGTCCGGTGTGCACGTATACGGTGGAACATGATACGGCTTGGGCACTGTGGAAACATTTTGTTTTCAGATGTCCGCATACAAGAGTATATCAAATAGTAAAGAGGCAAGTGAGTAAAATAAATGCAAATATCAAAAACGATATCAGATTACGGACGAATAAACGTATTCGGATAAAGAGATCATGAATAAATGACTTGCTAAGAAGGACAACCCACATAAGAAGTGGACTTGCAAGTTCTGTTCTGTGACAAGAGCCACATTGGATACACCCGCAGTGCCGCACCTACAATACTGAATCAGAAAGGACAGAGAAGGAAGGCAGTGATAGCAGTGTACCTGCTAAAGCAACAAAACCCAAACAATTATAAGAAATGGAAGCAAGACATTGGATTTGCGGGTATCCGCGTGTGCATCCGCAAATATACAACATGATTGTTACAATATTGAGACAGTGGTTTTCGGATGAAATGGTGACCGAAGAGAATTTCTACATTGCGGAACTTGAGCCAACTGTTATTGGGCCGTCTTTCTGGATGAAACCGACACCAGCAGCTGCTCTTGAGAGTGGGCGTGGATTTGGTGCAGTAGCATGGAAGCTGTTATTTGCAAGACATTGTGGAAATGTTGGTGGAACGAGCTAATAGTCAATGGGAAAAGCTGTGAACATATAACAAGGCTACCAGAAGAAGTGATTGTGTACTCAACCAAACTCAGAACTTCAGGATTTGCGAAAGTTGTGGTGGCAGGTTATGTTAAAGGTGCGGACTGAGAACCAAGTACGGGGGGGAGGCTAGGACTTTCTGCAAGCAATCCATGCAAATCCGGGTAGAAAATTTAGCTGGGAGACGAAAGCCGAAGATACTATAGGTAAACAATGCGGGAGAAGGTGACGAAGACATAGCTGCTGTCTCAAAGCACCAAACCTTTGATAGGTTCACACTGGTTAACAAGAAGTTGTACTCGTCCGCTCCAATTGCCCATTTTCGCAACTATGTGTCTCTTCATTGAATATTAACTGAATGTCTTGCCTCATTTTCCTCACGGCACGGTCATTATCGCCACTAGGTTCAACAGTGCTGAGGTCAAAAAACCCAGCTTGCACTTCCCCATTCTTATCGGTGTATATACCAACGTGTCTTCGCGCGAAGTCCATGTGCACATATCCGGTCGCAGCAAAATGCTCTCAAAATGCTCTATCCTACGATTAATAGCATCCAATACAGTGGCGTTATTCCAGTCTGAGACCGGCGCAAGATAAGGCATTAGCAGTGCCTCACTTCCAAATAAGGTCTTCACTTTCACATCTTTTCCAATATCTTCTTGCGTCACTTTCCATAGGGCGGCCTCGGCTAACAGGTCCACTCCTGGTTTGCCAAATTTTATTGCACAAAACATACCTTTTGTTTGCTGGTTCTGTCGTTCCGTGCGACAGGCTAGCCAAGTGCGGCCTTCGAGGCCTCCTTTGAGGTCTAATAGCAGAAAATACGGCTCGCTGCCGAACGTCACACTTTGGCAGTGCCACTCCAATACCTTAGGTATCTTGTTTACCCATCGAAGATTGCATTTCTCTACTGCTATAAATGTTCTGTTCTCCAGAGCATGAAATGCAGGCGGCGACTCCTTGGATGAAAGCATTTTCTTCAAACCGGACTCGACGAATCTCAAGAGCAACAACCCTTGGTCTTCGGTCAGATCATTATTAATCATATAAGGCGCAGTGCAATAATACACGTTTCTAGAGGTGCCCAGCTGGTGTTGGCCCTCTACTTCCTCTCCTTTACTGGCTTGAAGAATTGTGGCGCTCTTTACAATATTTTTTCCAATATTCCTATTAACGTACTTAGCCACGTGAGGCCAATAATGATCTTCAGGAGCCGGTGGATGGGCAACTGTACTCGGTAGTTCGCATTGCTCTTGCGCGGCTAGTGTGTGGGATGCATCCTCATCCAGCCAGAAAACTGCCCATTCTTCATACGTGCTAAGTATGCAAAACGGGGTAACGATTCCATATAAAGGCTTTAGTAGTTGCAGATAATCGTAGACTTGTCCGATGTTGCGCTTGTCCTCCAACGAGCTCTTATCGCCCTTTCGGATGGGTCTCTTCACCACGACAACACCAAAGGGATAGCGATCGACATACACAACCCACATATCCGGTCTCAAATCATTTACTTGACTCTCTTGTACGAGATACACTTGATGGCTACGACACAGATCTGCTGATCTGAGGACATCCAAAAGAAGATCACGCACTAAGCCTGCGATTGATGTTTCACCACCATGTTCTTGTAGCACTAATTTGCCTCCTTTTTCTATGGCTAATGAGCGGAGCCGGTACCCCCTTCCTCTGCCTAACGTAGAATTTTTCAGTAGCTTGAAGGTTCCTTCGGTTTTATCGGCAGGTTGATGGCTAGACTTTCCAACCTTCGACGCGCTCCAGTTGGTCATCCTTGTCAACGGCGGGAGGCCTGAGAGAATATCAGGATCGAGAGCTGCGACACAACCGGACAATGACACAACAGTACGTTACAAAACATGGAAACCCAATACAATAGGCAGCAGCATTGTGCCAACCTAAGTAGCCGCATCATTCTCCTAAAGAGATTTCTGCTTTTGCATTACCTACCTAAGGCAGCGGAACTGGAACTGGCACCGCCGCCCCCTGCAAACAAAGAGCAAAACAAAACACGATAAGATAACAATATGGTTGGGAAAGAACAAAACCACAGATGCATTGTCCACACAGGAACGTCTGCTATCGGTTCTGAGTGTCTCCTTACCTGGAGCAGCAGAGCTTGAAGCCGCACCGCCGCCTCCTGCAAACAACAAAGCAATACAAGACAAGACAACACTAAGGTGAAGGAAGAATAAAACCCCAGCAGCAAGAGTCAACGGTATAAACTACCGACCACCTACCTGAATGTGCCATATTTTCATTGTAGGCGGCAGATGCAAGACGGACATGGCCATCCTCGTCGCTTATGTGTTTCTTGAAAATAAGCTTAGCTTTCTCTTCCGTAGCCAATGAATCGTGTCCCCATTCATACCCAGCTTTTTTCAAAACCTCCAGCGTTTGTTGTTGTTCCGGCACTGGGACGTTGAACACAGGTAGCATTCGCTTCGTCCACTCGTAGAGGCCTGCGTTTGCAAGCATAAATACGCACTACAGTACTCTCTCTACTACCATGATCTCCTTACTCTCTCCCACATTATCCTTGCTAGCACTGCCAGGCATTGTGTCATCAGCCCCCTCTGAAGAGTGCCTTGCATCAGTCCCCGATTGTTCACTGCTGGAACGGTTTCCCCCAGACTGTGCCAGTTCCGCTTCATATTCTTGGTTTAACCGATTCCCCTCTCCCTCACGGATAGGCAAAGATGGTATCGCTGGTTCTCGTTTAGTGGTACTACTGGTGTAATTGGTTTCCAGTACACTTTTACTAGCGTTGGCCCTTCCTTTTTTCGGGCTGGAAGCCGAAGAGCTACTGGCTTTCCCCTCCAGGAAGAGCTCGCCCCGGCAGACGCCTGTTGTCCACAAGCCTTATTTTGTTGTCCCGAATGTGCAAGGCTACAACCTGTACCTTCTTTGCCTGTAGACGCTTGCTTGTTGTAAGGTGCCTTCTTGGACCTCTTTTGAGTAGTTTTCGTCCCCGATTCCCCTGAATGGGCTCTTTTCTGCGTCTGACGGTTCTCACTAGCTGTTTGTCTGATATTGGGGCGTCTTGTAGCGACCGTACTAGTATTAGAAGCCCCCTTCTTCGGCATCGTCTCCTACAAACGGTGGTAATAAACTTTATCTACCAACCTTGTACAGCTGTTTGTATACACTTACGTACAGGTTACAGTAATACCTACTGTACATGTATTCCGAAACAACACACAGAAGGAACAGAAGCTACCAAAGGCAGCAAAATAACGTGCTCCTTTACAACCCTCGCACCATCAATGCCAGATAATAATAGACGTCATTCATTACATTGAATTGGAACTTGCAAGGAAGTAGGATGATTCCCGCCCGCACAGAAGAGCCCCTTAGAACCTTTTTTATAGTTTGGAAGTTCACAGTACTTCAAGTAGATGCTTGGGAAAAGAAGCGAGTTACGCATGGTGGAATACGTGAAGGCTACCCGGATGCTATCTCCTACTTTTAGGCCGTGGAAAAATCCGTGCCGTGGGTGGATTCTGATGAGTCTGTTCCGACTACAGCATCACCGTGTGTGTACAGTACATATTATGCGTAATACCGGCACAATGTAAGTGTAGTACAGTACATGTATTGCAGACTAGTAGGGTGCAGGTCCACCACGTACCAGCAGATATTCAAGTGGACGATAGATGCAGACCGATGACATCAAATCATTGTCAGAGAGCCCAAATGCGCAGAGGTTACGTATTACAGTAGTGTTACGAGCTCGACCGATTATGGGAGACTATGTCTCTCGAAACGGAACACTTCTGAATTACCACTAAACTTCACCTCGGTCATATTCATACTCTAACGCCCGCGAGATCTCCCCTTCATTTCCATTGAAAACTCCGTACCGAAGTTTGATGGCCATCGTGGCACTGTTCCAATGATATACAACGGAGACAAGAAAAACAGGAAAATCTGTTTTCATCCCTCGATTCTTGTAGCTCATACGATATGCTGTTAGCGCCTGCTCCCAACCGTCTTCCAACAAGTTGTCACTCAAAGAGGAATCTACAGCTTCATAAGTAAACTGGAGTTCTTGGATTGCTTGTAGTGCTAATGTAAGTACGCTTCCTTCAAACGATTCAATATTAGTCAAAACATCCACTCGTCGACGATACCCATACTCAGGCCTTGTATACTCCTCTGGGAGTATACGCACTTGTCCATGACGCCACTCATGTTGTTGCCGCATGATGAACTGGGTCTGGGCATCATACTCTCCTAAGTTTGCGAAATTATAATAAACTGCCTCCATACATTTCTGCGTACCATGGATTATACGTATCAAATGCCTCATATAACTTTCCCGCTCAGAGACCGGTTACATTTTCCATTATACGCGGCTCTCAAAACCGCAGAACCTGGGACTTCAGTAGTTTGAGCACTGGACAGACTATTACCGTATTCGGTGCTACCGATCAACAAGGTGGTGGCCTTGTTCAAGCCATACTTGGTGACCCCACTAGTCTTTTCCATGTACGTGCCGTTACTCGGGATGTCACTTCGGCAAAAGCTCAGGAGATATTAACAAAAGGGGTGGAACTAGTTCAAGCGGATGACGGTGACTATGAAAGCCTTAGAAGGAGCCTATGGCGTTTTCTGTGTTACGTTCCGGAACCATACTTGGCCCGAGTAGGAGTTAAAGGAAGCTGAAAACATGGCGAAAGCGGCGGGTGAAAACCACGTGGCGCATGTTTCCTTGTCGACTCTGGAAGACGTTGGCAAAGGGGTTCCGCTGGAGGATCAAAGAATTCCTACAAGACACGGGAAGTATCACATTTGGATGTCAAAGGTGAGGCGAACAATTTTTTTTTTTTGTTGAAAATGACGTCCCTACGACGTCTCTATTTACGTGCTTCTATTATGGGGCTTTGGTGGGGTCTTCCCGCTGTCTTGGCTATTCTGTCTCCGCGAGCGGGTGCGGGCACCGTGCGGCACTGTCACATCGACATAAAGTGTGTTCGTTGGACTTTTGGCTACCAAGTCCATTACTGGCCTCGCTTCTCCTTCGTTTCGCGGGTCTACGAGGCCTTCTTGCTCCACTGGCATTTGACTCATGCGGATATACTTTTCCAGTTTCCCTGCTATCCTGTCATGACGGCGGATCCTTTGCGTGACATCCCCTTCTTTGCCGCACCCCAGTGCGTGCGTCAATCGGCAGCTGCATTCACTGGATGGTAAACAGGTTAGTTCGAGGGAGTCCTAGGCGTAGGTACAGTGCTACCATGTACTCGACGTCGGTTATTGTACATCCTTTCCTTGGTGCTGCGTATAGTCATGCAGCTGCTCCGTCCGCTTGGGAGGCTGTCCATACCACTTTCGGCTGAGGGTTCAACGTCCCTTTCAGAGTCCGTGCAGCTACTCTCTGCAACATCTTGTCCTGATCCTAACGTCTTCCGGTAGGAGCAATACTACCGGTAGTACACACGCTGTACTCTGTCAGCATCCATGTGCCACAGTGTCTGGCAGCAGACATACATGTATGTATGTCCCCGCGGAATGTGTCCCTTGACCCTTCATGTACTCTGAGACACGCGAGTTACACAGATGGTTCAGTGGATTAACTGAGAACTCTCTGAAAAACAACAACTCCATCGTTATCTGAAGCGAAATATAATATTCCTCCGAAAATGTGCTACTAGTACTGGTACTATGCTCAAGAGTCATGCTTACTAGGCTCACATCACGGTAATTCCGAATTGCAGTTGCACGTCGCCAACGTTGGCATAGGGATGCACAGCTTTGAGGTGATCCACACAAAGCAACGCAATGAAAGCGTTGCCGTAACATTGATTCTCCTAGAATCCTGGATGGCGGATCTGCTGGATGCCGCAATGCATGTCCATGGTACATACAGGTGATACTGTACAATGGCTAATCACTGTCCCATTCAAATTCAAACTGTTCCAGAGCTACCGTAGTTGAAACCACAGCCGAAGATGTGGTCCACTTGTATCAGCAGCGGGTCCTAGAGTGCAGTCGAAGATGACTTCGGGTTCTCGGCTATTTGTGACCGACGGAGACTGCGTGCGTCACTGACACCGGCATGCGGGCATGGCAATCGACCAGAACACAGTATCTTGCCGATCTGTACTGGATTGTCCCGTTTTGACTGCGGGCTCGACTGTTCTTTTGCATTCCATGGTACATGGGTCAGTGTGGGTGTGTATTTTGCCTTCTGAGAACTGAGTAGTACAGTTTCTTGCGCAAGGACAATACCATTTGTTGTCGTGTGAACCACTGCGTCCTCACTTTTCGGGTCTTTAGCTGTCTTTGCACCCAGAGTTGCAGTCCCTAGTAACACACAATGTCAGCAGCACCACTGCTTGAAGGCTCCACACCCTATCAGTTGTTTGACGGCCAAAACGGGATGGATTCATACGGAAATTCATCCCCTGGAGGATCTGGTACGGGATCCTCCCAGCCCGAACATGCGTCCCCAGGTATGGAGCTTCCCCACCTTCCTCGAGAACCAGAAAAAAGGAAACATGACCCAGTCGAGCAAGAGCAACCCTTCCTCAGAGGATATGATAACAAAGGTCCGTGTCGTGTATCTCATGATACTTGCTTCCTCTTTGGAGGTGCTACTGTATTTCTTGGCGCTCCGCAGAATTTCAATCGGAAACCGACTGGCGAACTGGAAAGCCTCTACCGAGTTCGTACGAGAGACATATCGACGAAACCTTACCAAAGCTAGGGAGAGCTCTTCTTCTCCTTCTGACTGGTGCACTTACTCTTGGTGGTTTAGTGACCGCCAAGATATCCCTTTTCGCTATTGGTGAACACTACCGATGGAATGAGGCCAAAGGCAACCAAAGTGACATGAACGACCTAAGAGTAGCAACATTCTGGGCAATGTTTGGTCCAGTTTCCCTGCAACTATTATATGTCCTTGTCATTTATATCTTTACGTCCACACCCAAAAGAGGGCCTAATGTCCACAGGAGAGCAACAAAGACCTCATGGACTCAGCCCATAAGGGAGTTATGTTGGTCGTGCTCAGATAGGTCCCAAAGTCAGGAAGTCAGCTACGAGAACAGGCAACGATATCGTGCATATGTTTTCGTAAGTCTGATCACAAGATGCATTACTGGTTCTTCCAAACACTGCCGTTTTGCTGCCTCAGGCATTACTTGACGGGATGCTTTCTGCTCTAGGCAGTATAGCACTTCAGCTATGGATAATTCCAGCACAAAGTTGGATATGGACTTCCATTGGAATGATACTGATTCCTGTCGTGTCAAATATCGCTTTGCTAGCTTTTAGAATTTGGAATCGCACCTGGGCCACGTTCAAACGGGGAAGAGTAATTATTTGCGCTTCGGTTATTGCTGCTGTAGGCCAGATTATCTCGTTGTGCTACCACTCGGCCCTAAAACAACCAGTCCAAACTCATAGGCTTCGGCAACTTGTCATCCCCGTTACACTGTGTGGAGGAATCAATATTATTAAAACGCGGTGGAGCAAGGACAGAAGCGCCAAGAACATGTTCGATATGGACATAAAATCAAAGTCGTTCCGATTTCGGAAGGCGCTTATAAAACTGCTTACAGAAGCAGCTATTATCGGCTTTACAGTAACGTTCCTTCATGAAGAAGGGCCCATGTACTGGGATTCTGGAAATAGCCTTGGTTTACCGTCACAATGCTGCCGTTACTTTTGGGATTTCAACGCGATGGTATCGAACAAGTATATGCTTTTACCGATTGCCCATTTGGTAGGATCCTTGGTTGCAATTAGGTCGGCGACTTTAGCATCCAATATTCGTATGAACTTAATTGGGATAGTTATCCCTTTAGTTTTATTTTGGCCAGTGTTGCTAGGGCTGGCTGCGAAATACGGGAACCAGTTTCCTGAACCATTTACATGGAATTTCGAAGGAATGGATTCTGGGGAGCATAGCGCCATTATAGTGTGTTGGACACTGGCATACCTTGGACATGTAAGTGCCTTGCGGTTTCGTTCCACCGCCCATTCGTCTTAAGCTTTTTGCGTCTATTGCAGTTCTGGGCCATCGGAGACATTGTTTATGAGGAAAGCACAGCACTCATACCCGAACATTGTAGGTGGTATCAACCGTTTTTCAACACACTTGTGTTGGAACAAAGCCTTCTTTATACTAGAGGCGGTAAGCCGAAGGAAAATTTCTACAAAGAGGAACCTGAGCCGGACCAAAGGAAGGCCAGCGGCTCTTCACATGACGAGGAAGAAGAGCTGGAGACAAAAGTTTTGGAGAAGATTACTGAAAATCATAACACCAGCACACTGACTGCTAAGAGACCACAGCATCACGTTGTCTTGGCAACTTGTATGTGGCACGAGGACTCTCACGAAATGGAACAGTGGATCAAATCACTGGGCAACATTGTGCGCGACGTTACGCGCTGTGCGAACGAGTAAGTGCTTCATCTCCTGTGGGTTTGCTTCCTAAGTTTCAAATCCGCAAATTCACTGTCTTGAGCTTTCAGGTTCTATATTTCGCCAACCACCGGAGTACACACCGTTGACACATATGAAGCACACATAGTTGTAGATGGTGCTTTCGACAAACGAACTGTGAAGGATGCAATGCGTCGGTTGAATGTATACTCGGAGGGACTATTAAACGTCATCCACGACCACTTGCAGCCTATCATCGATGATATTGAAACGGAAATAGTCCCTGATTCAAACAGTGTCAGTAAATCAGGCGTCAGTCATGGCACCGAAAAGAAGCCAGATTTTGATGAACATGACACAGAGTACGCGCCGACTGTCGGATCCGGGGAATCCGGGATTCCCCAGCCTAGTGAAGAGTCAAAAAAAGATTTACGAAACAGCATCTGGTCACAGCTGAATATGAATCAAAAACTAACGGAGTATGGGATTCAATTGCATGTAGACCTGATACCGGAAACTGTAAAGCGCAAAATCGATGATAAGATTCGAGAAGAGATTGCAGGTATCTTTAGAAACCTAAAGAAAAGTATTGGGGAGGAGATCGGGGAAGATGATGTCCGGAGTACGGCAGTCAAGGAGAGGCTGAGGCGCCAGATGCAAGACTTGAGTTTTGATTTCTATATCCATCTTAAGGTAAGCACACGCAACCTCCTCAGGCTTCTGACACTTAATGATTGGATGAGGAGATCAAGCGTTTTGCAGGATCCACTGCTCACAATGAAGGGGAAACGAAGAGGACAACTGCTTTATATGAACTTTGTCCTCGGCGAAATGGAACGGAAGGCAACGTGGATTCCCTCCCTTGAGAAGACGCTACTAGTGACCACTGATGGTGATACGTCTTTCGCATACCGCGATTTGGATTCTTTGGTGGAGTCAATGGTAAGCAGGTCAGTTAGGTTGAGAGCTACTGTAACAGAGCATTCTAGTATATATTTCCATACAGGTGCGAGACGAAGATGCCGCCGGGTCGTGCGGTCGAATCAAACCAATTGGGGTGGGTTACATGCTGCCGTACCAGAAATTTGAGTACGCTTCAGGGCATTGGTTTCAGAAGACAGCCGAGCACGTTCTCGGTACGGTACAGTGTTGTCCAGGATGTTTCAGCATTTGGAGAATGAGTCGCCTTCGGGATATCTTGCTTGAGTATTCTTCTTCTAGCAAGGATGGAGGCGACTTTTTAAGAAAGGACCTTGGGGAAGACCGATGGATGTGTACACTTTTGATACGACGTGGTTGGAGGATGCGATACTGCGCCGCAGCAGAGGCATACACATTTGCTCCGGAAGACTTTGACACTTTTTTTGAACAGCGTCGTCGATGGCTTGCTTCTACCTTAGCGAATATGTGGGATCTCGTCTTGGTGGGTCGTTATGTGTCTCTAGAGTACGGTGCAACGGGTTTACCCATATATTATCGGGCGTACATTTTGCTGATGTTTGTCTTAGGTCTGTTTACCCCTTCAACAGTAGTGCTCCTGACCATTGGTGGCCTACAGTTGAAGCACAGCAGCGCAATCGCTCCAATAGTGGGCGTTCTCCTCCCGCTGACATATGTAGTCCTTCTTGTGTGGCAGGAATATCGGAAATCTAATCCCGGGGTCACACTTCTTAAATTACTCTGTTACTGCAACCGAGATGCTGACGTCCACAAAGAAAGCCCTCCTTCTCAGGCGAGCCTTTTCGGTACGTTTAAGAAGCAGCAGCTTACGCTCGCCAAGATTTTAAGCGTCATCTACATGGGTCTACTTATTGCGGTCTTGGTTGGCCTTCTTAGGCATGCTATTTCTTCCTTCCTGGACCCGGATAATTTGTTTTTTGTTTTACTCGTGGGACTATTTCTCGTAACGTTTGTACTTCACCCGCGCGACATGAAACTGACGCTGTACGGGATCATTTACTTCCTCCTGGTACCCATGGGATATTTGGTTCTTTATATGTACGCGATGGCAAATATGAATGTCAAGAGCTGGGGAACACGCAGTGCTGATGCTGATTCAAACTCCAATGGGAACTTTAGAGTCCTAGAAGATCCCATTGCGACTTACATCATGGTACGCCAGCAAGAACAGGAACAGATGGACGGAACAGCCAGTAGAAAAGACTCTGAAGTCGCTATAGAGGTATTGGACATGAACAGAGTAGTGCTGGAGTCCTTCGCCCGATATTTCATTCAAAAATTCAAAGGCATCAACTGCGAAGGCCCTGTAATGTTGTTGCTTGACCACGATGACTCTCGAAAGGAAGCAAATGCAGACCCTTGGCGCTCTCTAGGTATTGGTTCCCATCGCATGAGCGACGGTAAAACTGAGTCAGACGACGAAAACAAGATGAAGGAGCGTATTCGCAAGCGAATCAAGGACTGGAAGGACACAAAGAAAGAGGGTGACGCGAAGGACGAAAAGGAAACGTGTGACCAAAACGAAGAGAGCGATGCGAAATGCAAAAACGAAGACGGTATTGCGACTGGTGGAGAACTGGGCAAATTATGCTGGGCTGTGTTTTGTACTCACTCACAGATTGACGGAGAACGGATGAGTCAACGTGAGGTCGAAGACGTCCATCCCTTGTCGAGTTCAATGCTTCTAGAAAAAGCTGGTGCGCTTTATATTGAGACAAATTTCACAACTCTTATCAAACAAACTTACTTGGACAGCTGGAGGCGCAAAGTCCTAGACGATTGTAAGGGGTATGGCCAGAATATTCGAGACAACGTGCTCTCTCCGTATGAAGGAAGTAGTTGCGAAGATTTGCAAGAGTTGGATAAGGGAGTGAAACATGATGAGAACGTCGAGAAGTTTCGGAAGGCGAACGAGAGAATAAAGCCCGACAAGGACAAAGAAAAGCTAGACAAAGAGGTTCAGAACAAGTTGAATACAATGCGGAACAACGTGAGTACGGGCATCCTGGTGCTGAACGTGCTGTGGATTGTCGCAATCGTAATCGTATCGCTTGTCCCAGCAATCAAAGTGGATGGAGCCAACGTGGCAGGTTTAGTTTTCTTGGGTGTGTGTGCCCTTTTGCTGACTGTTCAATTTTTTTGCATGCTTAAGCATCGGTGGCATACTTTCGAAATTATCGTTTCCATGCCTCTAGGATTTGAAAGCCGGTTTCATAGAAAGATCACTCAGTGGTTAAACAAGTGTTTTCGGAAGGAACCGAAACCTCGCGGTCATTCGAGAAACTAATTATGGAAGGTTGTTGTTCTCTTAGGGTTGCACCAATACAGTACAATATGTCGTTGGCACTGATTGAGCTGAAAACAATTTGCCCTGCAGGATCGACAGTGTCGTTCGGCGAGACTTCGCCGTCCATCACCAAGCAGCAAATAGGTATGCAGACGTTTAATATTCACCTTCGTCCAAAAGTTCATGCTAACCGGTATGCTAGTTCCCCGAAATGAAAACTCCCAACAACTTATAATACTATAATACCTAGTAGACCATGAGCCTCGGATTCAGGTCGCTGGAAGAGTTCAACCAGGATATGGCCGACGTGGTGCGCAAAGAGCTGAAGTGGTAAGACGCACTCCACGCTCACACGGTTGCACGAGCCAAGTTGTCCACGGAGGGAGGAGGACTGGGAATAGGAGAAGCATAGCATATCTCCGGGGAGATCGACTCGGCATAAACGCTCCAACTGCGCAAGATTGCTTCGCGCTACTCTCTACACTTGTTATTCTCTTTGAGAACATAAGAGAATGCTTGATGGAGCGGTTCAGGATGAGTTCACCCCTTACATGTCGTAACGTAGCCTGTAGCCTACCCGTCTTCCCGCAGGAGCAATTGTTGTCCTCGTCAGCTCATCAGTAGTCCGTCGCTGTGTGTTAATCCAGTATTGGATGCGGAAATTGTCTGGAACAGATGACGTTCCATTACATCAGAGACCAAGGTACGGTGGCAACATTCGTTGATTCCTGAGGTGATAGGGCAACCGCCCCTCCTCCGGAGGAAGTCAGGTGCGATTTCCGCGTACACTAGGTGTGTAACCGGAAGCTACGAACACCCTACAGGTCCGGCGAGGCACTAGCGAAACAATAGGGAAAACGTCCATTAAATCTAGGAAACGTCCTCGTCTCGAAATAGCTATTCCAATTCTTCCGAAGAGAAGAAGAAGCAGCGTAAGTAGCCATAGTCTACATATGTGGAAGATACCCTGTGTACTTTCCATTGGGAATATGTATGCCGTCAATCGTAGCATCGAAGAATGGGGAGAACAAGAACCTTATGGGTTGCGAAGCATTCTTATAGACTACACAAAAAAAAACTTCCGATATCCCTCCTACTTCTCACTGAAAACCTTGTCCCACATGTATCCTCAAGTGTGTTGTAGATTTAGGTGAAGTTAATGTCGTGATTCCGGCAACGGCGAACTGCGACTTGTCTAGCGTCAGTGACACTTTTAACTCCTGGACACCTCCCCAAGCCGGAACATAGTACCTGGATATACTTCTGAGTTGTCCATTGAAGACTGGGTTAAGGTTAACGGGCTGAACTGCTCAGGGTAATCTAAATTTGAATTAAGAGGTTCACTTTTGGTTATACAGTAGTCACTTTTATATGCTAATAACAACTAGCTTCCAGAAACTGTGCGAATCCATTGCACAAAGTCACTACCGGTATTGAACGTCATTCTTCAAAGTTGTCCACCTGAATAATGCCATGGTACTCCCTTGCAACATGCGTAACCAGATCACATAATTCGACGGAAGAAGCAGATATACGGTACGATACCCTGCTATCACAGTCGTGTTTGCCCGGCCGGTGGGCTATCTGTCACATTTGTGTGTGTGTGTGTGTGTGTGTGTCGTGTTTGTGCTTGTGTCGATTCACTTTAGTCGGAACACCTGATTTCAAGGTAGCAATGGAGCATCTGTTGAGTGCCTTTATAGTCATCTCACTGAAGTTTGCAGCATTTGTCATAACAACCCGGGGGAGGTGGTGGTGGCGGCGGATCTGTACTACTCGAAGATTCGGAGGAAATTTCAATCGAATGATCCACAACTCCTCCTGCATGCCTAATAAGTTCAACTACTAAACTCCATTCAGTGTCCTGATTGACTACTTCTCCGGAAAGACACGTTGCCAATAGTTGGCTGGCATCTATCATACCCCGTCGTGTGCCTATGCTGTTTTCCACCTTTATCTCGCCACCAAACCAAGATTTTACAGTCTTGGTGCACTCCCGGATAGCGGTGACGATTTGGGACCGAGTCCCCTGTGTGTTCTCCCACCTCTTCCACTGCTCTACATCTCCTTGGTCGGCTAGTTCTAAACTTACTTTAGTGACAACTGACCCCATGAAACCGATATCCGAGGAACCCAGCTGTGTCAGATTTCTGGCACGCGCCTGTTCTCGCTGCTCAAATCCCCAGTTCATTGGCCTGAGTAAGACTTTCGCTAGAACCCGAAATCCGTCGGGGAAAAAGTGCTCGACGAATCTTTCTGCTTTGCTAGCCGCCGAACCTAAACTTCCTACTAGATCTCCGGGACTAGAGATTCCGCCAGCTGCAGTTCTACCGGTTGGGTTAGCAACGCAGCCTGCATAACACTCGTTAAAAACCTTCCTGAACGCGAGAGAGTAATTGTATTTCTCCTTGTTCCGGTACACGCTTTTTTCCTTTTCAAACCAAAACAGTTTATCTGGGTTTTCTCTAATGGCCTCACTTACTTCCTCCCGCTCCACTTTACGCTTCTCTAAATCATCAATCCTCTCAATCAGATCGAGGATGCAATCATCTGAGGCGGGCCGCGCCCCCAACACTTCTTTTTGCAGCAAGTCCCCAACAGCTTGTATGATGCTAGTGCACTCTGACTGCTCAAAGAAAATGGAAATACTCTCCTGGGAAAAGACCCGTAACAATTCATGCAACAGTACACGGCGGTCTCTACCGAGGGAGTCGTCAAGGGAACCAGTTCCTTTCAGCATATAAGTGTAGCTGGTGCGGATTGCATCGACTGCCTCGTGTAATCTCTTGTAAAGACCCAAGATGATAGCTTTGTTGATCCAGTAAATGGGCTGCTCCTTGTCGATATCCAGGGCACTGTCGCAGCAACTCATTCCTTTGTCCAGCTCGCCTGTACAACGCAGCGCCATTCCTTTAGCGTTGTAGAGATCAGCCCTTAATTCACTTGTTGTTGACAATTCAAGTGCCACGTCGTAGCATTGGAGGGCGTGGTGGTAGAAACCTCCAGAACAAAACGAGTTTCCCTTCAGAAAATAATGCATCGCATCTGCTGTGGCATTGGACCGGATATGCGGGGTATCTGCCCCTTTCCGCAAGCGCATTTCGACGGCGGACGTATAGTCTTCCATGGACCTAGAAGGACGTATCCTAAGCGCTTGATAATAGCATTGGGCGGCTTTACTGGGTTCACCCATATCATCCAAAGCTACCCCTTTGTTCACGTAAGCATTAGCAAAGTGCGGGTCGATTTGCAACGCGCGGTCAAAGCACTCCACGGCTTGCTGGTACCGTCCCATGTCATCCAAAATAAGTCCCTTGCCATTATGCGCAAACGGATCGTAGGGATCAAGTTCTAGGATCCGATCGTAGTAGTAAAGCGCTTCTGAGTGAGGTCCGTTGGAATCCTCGCCAGGGTGCGACTCCGAGGAATCCGAGCCACCCTGCCGCTCTGAACCTTCGCGGGCATTCCGCTGCTTCTCGCTGCTCATTTCCCTGATGATAATGTGGTGCACTTAGAAAGCGTCGGAATAACCTCTCTCATTAGGGTATGAAGCACCTTATGGTGAGTTGAAGCCGACGATAAGCCAGGAGCTAAGAGGAAAGATCCTCCTTCCAGGGCTACAGGGAGGGTGGCTGCTAGCTGCTGAGTTCTTTGGCTGTGTCCCGGGTGTTTCAAATGGGGATAGGTGTAGCAAACCCCTTTCTTCTTGCCTTTTAACAAAGCCTTCCCACCCGCTGTGAAGCATGGGTGGTGAAGTACAGTACCGGAACAAAAGAAAAAGCTTGGAACCCAGCTATATATGAACTACAGTACAAGCTTTACTAAGCGGCAGCTTCCACAGTTGCATGATATGCAGTCGTACAGCACATCCACCCACATCCGACCTCGATTTGGATGCTATGCTGTCGATAGCGAGAGCCCTCTGAAAGTGTGAGAAGTGACGGTGGTGCGGCCCTCTTTCATGTGTGTGTGTGAAGTTCAGGATGGGATGAGCTGGCATCATGAGACCCTCACCGCATTCTTTCAATGTCTGATTGTGTTTGTTACTGGTGTTCATGAAGCTAGAGAACTGATCCACTAGAGAATGATCGGAAGAACCAAGTCATTGAGGCCATAGCTGGTGGGGATTAACGATGAGTGCTCGTGATCCGGCAGCAGCAAAGGCCACTGTAAATAAGGTCTGTCTGTCTGTGTGTGTGTGTGTGTGTGTGTGCGTGTGTGTTTCGTGTAGGTGCTCACTGATGGAGATCTGCGGATATGAACTTCGGTTGCTGGCAAAGGCTAAGACAAGATCCTCGACCATCAGGAGACGACGATTCACTAGAAATCGGACAAAGTATCCCGGGATGCTCTCCGACAGTATCCCGGGATGCGCTGCCCCGAGTATCCTGGGATGCTCTGTCCGGGTATCCCGGGATGCTCTTTTTGGGATCGCCCCCCAAAAACACTTACAGTTGTATAACCTGGCTAGAATGTATCGTACAACCATACAAAGTATATGTACATGTAGTGTAATCAGATATCTTGTATTTCGGTACGTTTCAAGATGGGGTTCTTAATTATACATGAATGAGACGGCAATACGTGGGCGAAGATGAAGCTCGGAGCCGAGACAGTCTGGCGAGAAGGGCTCATATGCAACATGTAAGGTGCCAATCTCTGAAATATTTGGTGAATATGTCAATACTTGTGTGTTTAACACATTGGAAAGCGCAGACTAGTTTGATTTCACTGGGGATACGATTCATTCTCTGGTTCCAGAGACTCTCCTCCTGTGAAGTCGAGCCATGAGAGAGACCCGGAAAACCCGGTCAGAAAGCACCATTATCGTCGGATTGTTCGTGTAACAATCGGCTCCCACCCTTTTCCACTCATATGGGTATCGTATCATGCCTTCAGATGGATGCTAAATTAGCTGCTGTAGGTGCATGAGCTCCGAGAGACTGTTGAAGTTGCACGGCTACGCGGCGCAGAAATACAGGGAACTTTACGGCGGCCAAACAACACTTACAGCCCATTTTTTGCCCTTTCAATTAAACCCTCTCAATTCCTGAACAAGGGTTCTTATCATGATCCCTAGTTTGGGTTGTTTGCGTTCGGGGGATACCATGAATGTTGTCGCTGATTTCTCCTTAGGAAGGTGGGAAAAGGAGGTCCGTAATTGGCCAAATGGAGTGCTCTCGTACTCAGCGATGGATTTATCCGACGCTTTGAGATTATGAATTCCGCTTTAGTATTGATTGGGTTAGAATGTACAATGGTTGGATGCTTTCCGGGTTAAGGCGGATAGCCTAAAGCATAGACCCCCAAAATAGGTGATTTGGTTGAAGTCGGACGTGGGAAGGCGGGCACTTTCAGTTGGAAGATGAGGGATACTATGGAGTATATATGGAGATAGGACTGGTACATACATTTTCCGTAAGCGTATAATATTTTGTTTATGCAACAGCGTGGAAATCATGTCGATAGGGATACCACGAAATATTTAGGTAAAGCTCTCCCTCTCCCCGGATTCCCAGAGAAGAAAAAGTGGCTGTTGTAAACGGCCTTGTACTCAGGGATGGATTTATCCGACTTTTTGAGATTATGAATTCCGCTTTAGTATTGATTGGGTTAGAGTGTACAACGGTTGGATGCTTTCCGGGTTAAGGCGGATAGCCTAAAGCATAGACCCCCAAAATAGGTGATTTGGTTGAAGTCGGACGTGGGAAGGCGGGCACTTTCAGTTGGAAGATGAGGGATACTATGGAGTATATATGGAGATAGGACTGGTAC